>VTFQ01000017.1:0-67377 GCA_036281575.1 Ancherythroculter nigrocauda
TAGCAAATACACTAGCACCCATCTGTTCGTCTATGGGCGTGCTGGTCTGAAAATGAGTGTTCAGGCGCATTGTTGGCGCGTTGCTATTTTGAGGCAACTGAAAAGGACTCCACCATTGACCACAAAGTTAGTAATATCAAATAAAGACTATTTATATAGAAAGACGCTTCACTCCTATTAGTTATGAATAGGGGAAACTGCAATGCACAATATGGTGGAATAGAAAACTTTTTTAATGCTGTTTGTGCATAAGAAACAACATTTATGGCACAGTTCATGTCAGGTTTATTGCACGTTACACCCAAAACACCCCATGACTGATTAAGAGACTAGACACAACCCTTGTCATGCGCTCACAATTTTTTCTGTTGTAAAACTAGCAAAAGAGGATTCTGACCAGCACCATACGCTTCAGACCATGAACTTAGATCATTAAAATAGGGCCCCATGACTTTAATCTTCTTTTTCAGATTCTCACCTGTTGCTTTAACGCAGCGGTCTTCAGTTCCTGAACAGCTCAATGGCTGAGCAGCTCTGTCCATCACAATAGAAACATTTCTTTCCATTCAGAACAGGCTCTAAAGAGGGAAACAAGTATTCTTTTATTTTATTTTCTGTACAAAAGATCTAATGAAACAATAGCGGCTCCATTCAATCAGTTCATGACAGACAAAGACACACCTTTTTAAAGGATTAGTTCACTTTCAAATTAAATTTCCTGATAATTTACTCACCCCAATGTCATCCAAGATGTTCATGTCTTTCTTTCTTCAGTCGAAAAGAAATTAAGGTTTTTGATGAAAACATTCTAGGATTTTTCTCCATATAGTGGAGTTCAATGGATCCCAAATGGTTGAAGGTCAAAATTACAGTTTACAGCGATCCCAGACCAGAAATAAGGATCTTATCTAGAGAAACCATTGCTCATTTTCTAAAAAAAAAAAAATTGTATATGTTTTAACCATAAATGCTCATCTTGAACTAGGTCTCTTCTTCTCTATTTGAATTCCAGCAGTGTAGACACTGCTAAGTATATTACTGCCCTCCACAGGTCAAAGTTTGAACTAATTTTTATATGCAATATGCTAGTGCAAGTATATAACAAGTTCAAACTTTGACCTGTGGAGGGCAGTAATACACTTAGCAGCGTCTACACTGCTGGAATTCAAATAGAGAAGAAGAGAGCTAGTTCAAGATGAGCATTTATTGTTAAAACTTATATCATTTTTTTTTTTTTTTTTAAGAAATGAGCAATAGTTCTCTAGATAAGACCCTTATTACTCATCTGGGATCGCATAGAACATTTTGAATCTGCAATGAAACTGTAATTTTGACCTTTAACCCTTTGGGCTCCATTGAAGTCCACTATATGGAGAAAAATCCTGGAATGTTTTCATCAAAAACTTTAATTTCTTTTCGACTGAAGAAAGAAAGACATGGACATCTTGGATGACATGGGGGTGAGTAAATTATCAGGAAATTTTAATTTGAAAGCAAACTAATCCTTTAATTTCTGATTGAATGTCATTTGGAAGTAAAATGAGTGTTGACTTAACAGAAGTCATTTGCACATGATCATTGAAGCACAATACCTGGAGCATCTTGGGTATTACACAAGTCTGAGCTACAGCAGGAAGTAGACGTCTTTGAAATGCCAATATTCATGGACCCACTTACACAGGCAGCAGCACAATTTTTAATTGTCCCTTTAGAAGTAATATCACCTAAAGAATATAACGATACAGGAAAGACCAGTTAAACTGGAAAACTGATTTATAAATATATCCAAATGTAGCTTTTATTTCAAACTATTTTTAAAAATAAATAATAATCATAATAAAAAACAAATTAAATATCAGAAATCTATGTAGAATATTCTGTGATTAAAACGGTAAATTCTGCCATAAAAACAAGTTAATTATAGCAGCATCTCCATCAGTCAAATATAACAGTAAATCTCAATCATATTGGACTCACCGATTTGTGTCACAGATGTTGTACTCATGCACTGAGAAGAGCCACTGGGACATGTTTGTACCGTTTGATCACAAGAACCTGTTAGACCCATACACTCATAACATCTCAGAGAGTGTCCTGTAGAAATAAAACAGAGACAGTGAGAGAGAACATGTAATGATCTGTATTAGTAATCAAAATCATGACAAACATTATTTGTCTTTGTACCTGCAGTGAAAAGAACGAAGAGAAGAAAAACTGAGATTTGCAGATCCATCTTTGATCAGGATGAATGAAATAACGCACCTGTTTCAGTGCCCATTTTATAGCTTATAAAAAGGGGAGGATCTTCATGAGAAAATGAAAGAAAATGAAACAGAAACTTAAGCTGATTTAATTTACTTGCCAGTTAATGATAAATGATGGTTTAATATGGAAACTACAATGTGTACTAGGTTTACTTAAACCAACCTTCTTATAGTGATAATTGACCCAAAATGAAGATTCTGTCACCATCATGTCATTCAAAACCTCTTTCTTCTGCAGTAAGTAGATATTTTGAAAAATGTGTGTGAGTGTCCATAAAATGAAAGCCAGTGGGGTTCAATGTTGTTTGGACCCAAACATTCTTTAAATATATTCTTGTGTTCTGCAGAAGACAAAAATTTTTGTTGCAACGTTAAAGAATTAAAATAAGTGAGTCTGTGAGTCATGATGCATCCTGTTTAAACTAGGGTGATTTCGAAACACTGCTTCATGAAGCTTCGAAGCCTTTATGATCTTTTGTTTCGAATCAGTGATTCGGAGCATGAATCAAACTGCCAAAGAGAGTTCAGTAAACGAGGCTTTGTTGCGTCATAACTGTTTTAAAACATTTTGAAATTTCAATGTTTCACCGCTAGGGGCGATTTCTGTGAACCCATGAATCATGCGGATTCAATGATATCGCCCCCAGTGGCGAACCAATGTCTGTGGGTTTTACCTGATCTCTGATTAGTTTTATACATATGTAGACGTTTTAGTATTAGACATTAGTAAAATTAAAAGGAAATAGTACTTAGGCTAATAGTCTGGCCTGTTTAGCTGAGCCATCCATGGAACAAACAAAACAAGCCCTGAAAACTGATAAAAGAACACATATTATACAGACACGTGATGTCTAATCTAATCTTTGTATGCATGTTTGGTCTGAGTTTTTGCTGCATTTACATTGTTCTGACCAGCAGGGGACACCAGCGAGTGGCGTGTCGAACGCTTCGAAACAGTGAATCGTTTTGCGAATCAATTGGTTCAATTGTTTCGAAGCTTTGGAAAGCTTTGTTTCTCGCATCACTAGTTTAACCATAACTTTCGTTTTCTCTGAAATTATGAACCACGAGCCTTTGAAAACATCAGGAGGAGTTTCATTTTCATCACAATCTCAAGCACATGACTAAAATTTTACTAAAAATTAGCGTGAAGAGTAGGCTAATATGATTTGAATATTTTGTCTGGCCCAAAATAAGAAAAATATAATCCATGCCTTTTCCAAGCTGCTTGATTACATATGCTGGAGCCTGTTAGGTACAATATTTGTCTTTATTTATTTCTCTTTATTCATCTTTGTAGATTTTTAACATAAGAAAGCAAGAAGTACAAAAGCAAAAATAATAGCAAAGATAACATCAAAATAAATAAACACATTAAAGAACTGAAAGTGGGCTTACATAAACAAGCATAGAAATTTTGAAGAGTATTATTATTATTTGCAAGGATCATATGCAGCAAAAATATTTTTTTTTTTCCTTAAATGTTATTAGATCATTTGTGTGAAAGTATGTTGTCCTTTAAAATTGAGATTAAAAATAAAATACAAGGCAGCTAGAGAGACCTTTATCACACTTGTGCAATAGTGATATTCAAACATAGTAGTGACAAAACAATGAAAATTTTTCATTGAGTCCTACTGTTAGAGCTGCTCTGAGGCAGTATGTTGATGAAATTTAATTCATAGTTTAATTTTATACAAGCTAAAAATATGGGTGTGGAGCACACTCTTAAATTTTAATATATCAACATATTATGAGAAATACTTAATAGAATAGAAACCAATACAGCAATCCTAATGGTTAGCACAAAACCATCAGCCATTAACCATTACAAATGGTTTCCATTACATAGTGTGTTTTGGGCATATTCCATTAGGATTTATTGGTTTGTATTGGTTTCCATTACAAATTTGTATTGGTCTTTATTTGCAAATATTTATTGGTTCCCATTAGATATGTACCCATGTACCAGATCTGGCCCACATTGCTGGTCATGGAGGACCAACGTCCTGCAGTATGTAGCTCCAACTTTCTCACACACCTGCCTGTAGTTTCTGGTGATTCTGAAGACCTTCATCAACTGGTTCAGGTCTGCTTAATGGCTAGAGCCACAGTTAATTCTTCAAACAGGACTAGATGGCAATAAATACTGAAAAGAGAGAGGACAGACAACATTTAATGGATAAAGCCAGTTTAAAAATTTATTCATGAATATGTATAACATCTGAGAATGTACATATGACACCACTGTACTGAAAAATGCAGTATTTGTCATTTAAGTGAGGATCATCTCATTTAAAAAAAAAATGACACCTGAAATATTAACAGATAACATAAGCAAAATGTTCATGAAAATACAGTTGTATGGTGCAAAGAAAGTTTTTGTAAATGACTATGATTAATCTACAATGCAAAAACTGAGAATGTGTGACTGAGTCAAATAGTACTTACAGAGCAGAACCAATGATCTGATTACACACAAGGAAGAGGAAGAAAAATAAACAAAATAATATATCAGTCAAATATTGCTCTGTAGCTATGGATGAATGTGCTGGTGAAATGAATACATTCAAGAGAAATTATTACATTAATATTTAATGTGATTTATTTCATGGCCTCAGTTTATCTTTCGTAATTAATTAAATATTACAGATGTTTGATTTAATTTGACAGTTATCTTTTTGGGTGAATATATAGTCCTCTCTCTCTCTCTTTCACTCTCTCTCCCCGCGCATGCACGCGCCAGCTTGTGTGTGAGACAACGCGTACAAAGTTATTGTAAAATCTGTTATTTTTAGGTCACGATAACATGATAGTAATATGACCGTATAGCTTTGTAAAAATACAAACCACATGTAAATGATTTGCTGTCTGTCATCATATAAGCCTATATCATTAAACAAAAATGTCCCCACACGGCAAGGATTTCAGATATTGCTATCTTTGCGGGGACATTTTATCCCCATAATGTAGGGTTTACCAGGCCACACACACACTCCTCCCACCCAGTTTTTAAAACAAAGTTATGACATTGTCTCCCATGCGGTTACACTGCAAAAGGGAAAATGAGACGTGTAATCTATAGGTTGCCAAAGATGTTCTATTGGTCTTTAATGGTATCCAATAGGCAAAACTGCCACCAACAGAAGAAAACAAATTACCAATAGAGACCCACTAGGACCATTACAATTTCCATTAAAACCATTACAATTTCTGTAATGGTTTCTATTATTTTTTTCAGCAATAACCATCTAAGCATTAATTTTTAACCAGCCCCAGATGACAACAGGCTGGGCATATTACAGAAAGATGTAAACTTCAGAATCCATCTTATCTGTTTGGTAACCATAGCAATTTCTAATCCTAAAAGCTGTCTTAACTTTAGGACAACCCCACTGGTGTCCTAACTTCAAACCTTTTTAAATCCAACGGTAAAAATCACAGCATAAAAGACTTTTTCGAGAATGGTGTAACATTTATTAATTATCAAGACAAAGAGCAGCTACGGTTGATGGTGGAGAGACTTTTGGAGGACCCAGAGGATGTGCTGCGCTTTGATGATAACATATTTCTATATTTTCGTGAGAGAGCGAAGGTGAAAACTTGCCGAATAAAGCAGGCTTTACCTTTTCAATGGAACAGGAACATTGAAATTCAGGCCTAATCCCAATTCTATTTTATTACCCCTTCGCCCTACCCCTTGCCCCTTGAAACAGAGTGGCAAGGTGTAGGGGTGAAAATATTCCCCCAAGAAATGCGACACCACTACTACACGTCATCATACCAAGTTTCTTTTATTAGTGTCCTGTAACATACCAGTATGAACAGCAATGAAGTGCGCATATCAACAGAAATAAGGCGCGAGCATGTTTAACAGATAGGCTACTCACTCCCAACAATGTTTTGCGCTGTATTTTGAAACGGCGCTCGGTTTCAGTTCAAAAACGAACCTTCGACTTTCCCAAGACTGGTGAAGCCACTTTTCCAAGCTGTTTGTTTAACCGTTGCATTTCGTGCCGAGCCGAGCCGGCCGTTACTGTCGTGCTGTGATAACGGAGCTCTTTGCAATGTAAATACAAACGAGTCAGTTGTTACCTTGGTAACGCAAGAGTTTACCAAGCGGCAACCTCCCCCAGTCTCTCGTGAAGCCATACGGAAGTGACTTAAACTGCAATTCATCGACTGGCCGCTAGGGACAGGCTCATTGAGTTCCATGTTAAAATGGCCAATTTTACAGCAGAAAAAAACATGTTTACAGGTTGGTACAAATTGTGGTTTTGGTCTATACTGCTAATTTTGCCCTTCATGACAACTCTGAGAGGGTGAATTTTTTTATAACTCATCTGTTTAAATTATATTAAGCCTTAAAGTTCTGCATAATTAAGGGCGTGTTCACTTGAGTGTCAGGTGGATCGCGCTGCTGTCTGTGAGCCGTCACTTTATTCCAGCCGCTGAATTTGGCATCTCAGCCGTGTTTGTGCTTTTTTCAGGATTATTTTATACAATTATAAAATAATATGGTTTGCTGCATTAATGGTCGAGACAGATGTGCGCCTGTGTAGATGCGGAAGGAAAGGATCGTCGTGGCATTGGCTAAAAGTTTTGTTCGTGAGATTTACTATGACTATGGCTGGAGAATATCCCTCTCAAGACACCACAAACTCTGACAGCACTGCTTGGATATTATAACTAAAACTGCTGCATTTTGGACGCGGGCTCATGGTCAAGTCGAGCTAGGCGGTGTGGTTTCAGTAACCATGGCACCTCAGTTCAAACAAGTCCCGCCTTTGCCCATTTTCAGTTATCCAGGAGTGACGTGCGTTGACGCGCAGCTAAGATGGCAGCGGCCTCATTTTCGTCTCAAAACTGCTCTTCAGAAATCTACGGGTGACGTCACAGACACTACGTCCATATTTTTTTACAGTCTATGGAGTTTACAGACCATACGAGATGCAAATAGCGACTACGCTATGAAGGATGACAGATATTTCTTTTAACTGTATTACTCATTTGTGTTCACATAATTCAAATAGCGCGTTTAGCAAGCTAAGGAGAAACTGGCACCCAGACAACAAGTGATCGATCTTGAGAGGAAATATCACTACCATGATCACTACACGCATTCTTGCAGCACTGTAGTCTGTGTATGCAGGGAAATTTCTCATACCCCTTCATTCGAAGTGGTCCAGAAAATCTTCGTTTGAAGGGCTATCTGGTCCTTCCCACTGAGCAAGAAGAAGACGTCTTTTTGAGGTCTTGGCTCAGGTTGAAAAGACGTCCACTGAGGGGCCAGAATGAAAGTTTTTATGACGTCTTTTTTTGACGTCTTCTGAACATCCGATAGACGAACACGCAGAATCAGCAAAGGAGAAATCACAATTTTTAAGCGACCATCGTGGAGATGAGTGTTTGCTTTAGTTGGGCTCTTGACCCTTGAATTCTTATATTAGATTTTTTTGGGCTGCTGTAACTGAGTCATAACAGCCAGACAAGCAAAGAGAAAGATGATCAGTGGTGTTGGTTATGTTTTCACATGATCATTATTTGATCTGAATCACTGAACTCATTTAGAGCCCAATCTCTGAGTTAGATTTACATTATTGATTACAGCAGCACTGTGATTCTACAGCACAAGATCAGCTTTTACAATCTTGTAATTCTCTCTGGACAAATATCTTTTTAAAGGCATGATGTCTTAAATGTACATGTGAGCAGTTGTGAATTATAGTCATATTGTTTCTAACATTATAAAACTTTGATTGGTTCACCCAAAAACACATTTTCATGATTTGTAGATACACGTTTCCAAATGAAAACACATCTCACATACTCTTACTCATCTTAAAGTATCTCATTTTCTGTGTATGAAAGAAATGCTTGTGTTTTGATTGTTTAATGAAGAATTATTTGGCTATAAAGACAATCTGCTTATAATGATGATGCAGTATATTTGTTTCATATTTGTTTATTAAAATGTATATTTTTGAGTTCCTCAATCATGATACAAAGAACAGCAGAGCAACAAAAGCTTTATTCAGTGAACTATAGTAATGCATCAGAATGTGTCTCATATTCGCTGATCTTCACTGTAGAATCTGAAGTCTTGAATCTGGAATCACTGAAACAGGAAGTAGAAAGCAGAGAGAGAGAGCAGGAGGAAGCTTCCCTTAAACACTCCATCTAATCAAGATGATGAAGAAAATATTATACTACTACTACTGCTACTAATAATAATGAATTAAAATGGCATGTTCATTGTTGATAAGTTTTGTCACAGTTTCCTAAAACAACAAAAACTCTCAGAAAGCACTTGACTGATTCAAAAACTCCTTTTCATCCTGTTCAAGCTTTACACTATTCTAGATTATAATTGTGGTTATGGAAAAGGCAACTGATAGATGTACTGTGAATGTAAATTAGCACACAGTCAAATAAAGAACAATACCTGCTGCGTTGCAGAGATCAGTGTCACAGCAGTGGAGAGACACTGTCCCTCCAGTTGGCAGCTGCTGGTCCCTGGATCACATTTAGATATACACCCTTTAGCTGTGATCTTAGCAGAACCTGCAAAAAGGACAAACTTCCAAAATAGGCTCAAGAAGCAATTCCAGAAATCATGTTCCTCTTGTAAGAGACAAATAATTGCAATTATGTGATGAGATTAATATATATTTCTACTTCATATTATCACTTTCAGTAAACTACGACAGTAAATTTCCACATTCACACTGAACTTACCATCTGATTTTTCCACTATAGTCTTTCCACATTTAGAAAATCCCTAGACATGTCTCCACTTTTGCTTCACAGAACGATTCAGATGAACACGAGTAACACTGAAGTGAATATCCATAAAGACAGAGAGAGACATTCAGTGATCTCAGTGTACCAAATAATACATTCAATACTTGCTGTTTTTTGTACCTCCAGTGAGAAAAAAAGAAAAGAAGAACGAGACTCGCAGATCCATCATGTCAGAAACAGAATGAAATCACAATGTTTCTGTTGCTTTTATGTCCGTTCAGAAAGGGGTGGTTTAATGAAGAAACTGTGTGTCCTACACACACTTGACACATTCAGACACACACAGTGAATGTTTTCCATTCCAAAATAATGATCAGTTTTAATAATGGATTACAGTAATCTAAGTGAATGATTTTAAAAGAAAGTAAAAAAGGTTGCAGTGCTGTTCTAGCTGGTGTCTATAGGGGTGTTCTGACATTGTTAGGCTGTTCTGGCTGATTAATAGAGGGTATGCACGTGACGTCACCGTCAACCGTTATGACTGCGGTTACGCCCACTGAGTGGCACAAAGACTGAGCGGCAGCATTGGTTTTCCGCGTGAATGCAGCAAAAAACACACAAACACATCTAAAACGGGAATGAGCTTTGTGATTGACTGTACAAATAGCTTTGACACAAAACCTGAGGTAATATATTTAAAGACTGCCGAAAGCTACAGAAAAAAAGAAGCAAATGTATCACTGCAATTCACAGAAACAACTGGACTTCAGCAGAGAAACATGGATTTGCAGTTATCATTTTGTGTCAAATTGTTGGATTTTGAGGTAAAATCATACCGTATTGTATTGTTATATATTGTTTTGACAACTGATCAATTAAATATTTAGCATCTTATATTCTGCATTATTAGGTGTTTTTAAATAAACACTGACACAAACTATACAAGTTTTAGGGCTGGACGATATATATAACATTGATACAGGCCCGGATTGGCTAATCGGGAGGACAGGAGAATTCCCGGTGGGCCGATCTGTTTATTTGGCCGCGAGGGCCGGTGTTGTCATGGCATCCCACTGAAATGTGGATGCTCTAGAAACTGTGGACGCGGCCAAATGTACTAAGCTGAGTAGCCTAACTTTTTCCTAAAAAACCATTCAGTGACAGATTTAGGCCTGGATGGCCCAGGGGCGGCACGGGGCACCCGCGCAAGAAAAAACAAACAAATGAATGCGCGATCGGGTTTTTACCGATCATTTGCAAGCAACGTCAATGATAGGCTATATGGTCACTTGGTAGGTAAATTAACCTGGTCGGGAGGGACTCGGAGTGTGCGCTCGGAGAAGACAACTCACTCAAAAGTATACGAGAAGAAGGGATGAGGTGACGTCTGTAGGGACAGCGGGACAAGTTCTAAATCGACACTAAATTATGGTAAGGCAAAAGGTCTAAGCCACCGGAGGCCGATTTAAGTAACGCAAATGAATAAAAAGGACGAGGGGAAAACATGCAAAAGATAAAGGCATGTATGCCAACGTGATCTCATGAAAATACGTGTCTGTTTGTACGTAAAATTTGACCATTGCAAACGTATGCATGTGACGTTTAAATAGACGCATATACATGATATACACGTATTTGGGCTTCAGAAACGTAAAAGTATATACGTATTTTCACATAAATAATGTATAAATGGTTACGTATTGTACATACTTTAAAGTGTAGCATAGGCGGAGCGTGGCCGGATAATGTGTGTTTTCTACCAAATTCCATGGATGATTCTCATAACTGCTGCTAATTCGATCAGGTATTGCGCCTTGTAACGTGCTTTTTAAATAATAATAATAATAATAATAATAATAATATTTATATTTACTATAATTCTACATTCATTGGCGTCCAAATCCTTAACGTACCTTTAACGTGTTACAGAAGACACGCATGCATCCAAGGCGCTGATTTGTTCAGATTCTTCTGTTGTGTAAGAACATATCTATAACACAGCATATTTTGCAAGATCCAGTTATGTCGACTCCAGTTATGTCAACTAACTTCTTCTATAGCATTTGATTAATGGGAACTCGGTGTGAAATAGGCCTAAACAAATGTGTGTCATCATAATGCCTTTAATTTACCAGATATAGGTATTATTGCATTTGTAATTCATTTTTACATGTTTTACATTTGTTTTAGTCTATTGAACAGAATAGGAATAATATTTTACGTAAAGGATAATAAATGTAGGTTACATAAATTACCATTTGTATAACCGCACGTGCGCGCGCGCGCACACACACACACACACACACACACACACATATTTTTTGTTTTTATTTGTAGTAAAACCATAGTTGATTTTCGTAAGGCTGGCGATTAAGGACAACTGTAAAGTCGCGGCTGACCATCAAAATCAAGGATTGTGGTAAAAATGTTTGAAATAAAGTATGTAATATGTTATATATTAGCATAGTAATTGCCTGTATTTATTTGATATTTCGTTATTGCACAGTTAGTAGTACAAAAAGCTATACAAAAATCTAGCGTAGCCTATTTTTGTGTTGTATTTTTAAACATGCTGTTATCAGATACTATATATATATATATATATATATATATTATATATATATATATATAGTATCTGATAACACAGCATGTTTAAAATACAACACAAAAATAGGCTACGCTAGATTTTTGATAGCTTTTTGTACTACAACTGTGCAATAACGAAATATCAAATAAATACAGGCAATTACTATGCTAATTATATATAACATATTACATACTTTATTTCAAACATTTTTTACCACAATCCTTGATTTTGATTGGTCAGCCGCGACTTTACAGTTGTCCTTAATCGCCAGCCTACGAAAATCAACTATGGTTTTACTACAAATAAAAACAAAAAATATTGTGTGTGTGTGTGTGTGTGTGTGTGCGCGCGCGCGCACGTGCGGTTATACAATGGTAATTTATGTAACCTACATTTATTACCTTTACGTAAAATATTATTCCTATTCTGTTCAATAGACTAAAACAAATGTAAAACATGTAAAAATGAATTACAAATGCAATAATACCTATCTGGTAAATTAAAGGCATTATGATGACACACATTTGTTTAGGCCTATTTTACACCGAGTTCCCATATTAATCAAATGCTATAGAAGAAGTTAGTTGACATAACTGGAGTCGACATAACTGGATCTTGCAAAATATGCTGTGTTATAGATGTTTCTTACTACAACAGAAGAATCTGAACAAATCAGCGCCTTGGATGCATGCGTGTCTTCTGTAACACGTTAAAGGTACGTTAAGGATTTGGACGCCAATGAATGTAGAATTATAGTAAATATAAATATTATTATTATATTATTATTATATTATTTAAAAAGCACGTTACAAGGCGCAATACCTGATCGAATTAGCAGCAGTTATGAGAATCATCCATGGAATTTGGTAGAAAACACACATTATCCGGCCACGCTCCGCCTATGCTACACTTTAAAGTATGTACAATACGTACCATTTATACATTATTTATGTGAAAATACGTATATACTTTTACGTTTCTGAAGCCCAAATACGTGTATATCATACGTATATGCGTCTATTTAAACGTCACATGCATACGTTTGCAATGGTCAATTTTACGTACAAACAGACACGTATTTTCATGAGATCACGTTGGCATCATGCCTTTATCTTTTGCATGTTTTCCCCTCGTCCTTTTATTCATTTGCGTTACTTAAATCGGCCTCCGGTGGCTTAGACCTTTTGCCTTACCATAATTTAGTGTCGATTTAGAACTTGTCCCGCTGTCCCTACAGACGTCCCTCATCCCTTCTTCTCGTATACTTTTGAGTGAGTTGTCTTCTCCGAGCGCACACTCCGAGTCCCTCCCGACCAGGTTAATTTACCTACCAAGTGACCATAGCCTATCATTGACGTTGCTTGCAAATGATCGGTAAAAACCCGATCGCGCATTCATTTGTTTGTTTTTTCTTGCGCGGGTGCCCCGTGCCGCCCCTGGGCCATCCAGGCCTAAATCTGTCACTGAATGGTTTTTAGGAAAAAGTTAGGCTACTCAGCTTAGTACATTTGGCCGCGTCCACAGTTTCTAGAGCATCCACATTTCAGTGGGATGCCATGACAACACCGGCCCTCGCGGCCAAATAAACAGATCGGCCCACCGGGAATTCTCCCTGTCCTCCCGATTAGCCAATCCGGGCCTGTATCAATGTTATATATATCGTCCAGCCCTAAAACTTGTATAGTTTGTGTCAGTGTTTATTTAAAAACACCTAATAATGCAGAATATAAGATGCTAAATATTTAATTGATCAGTTGTCAAAACAATATATAACAATACAATACGGTATGATTTTACCTCAAAATCCAACAATTTGACACAAAATGATAACTGCAAATCCATGTTTCTCTGCTGAAGTCCAGTTGTTTCTGTGAATTGCAGTGATACATTTGCTTCTTTTTTTCTGTAGCTTTCGGCAGTCTTTAAATATATTACCTCAGGTTTTGTGTCAAAGCTATTTGTACAGTCAATCACAAAGCTCATTCCCGTTTTAGATGTGTTTTGTGTGTTTTTTGCTGCATTCACGTGGAAAACCAATGCTGCCGCTCAGTCTTTGTGCCACTCAGTGGGCGTAACCGCAGTCATAACGGTCGACGGTGACGTCACGTGCATACCCTCTATTAATCAGCCAGAACAGACTAACAATGTCAGAACACCCCTATAGACACCAGCTAGAACAGCACTGCAACCTTTTTTACTTTCTTTTAAAATCATTCACTTAGATTACTGTAATCCATTATTAAAAACTGATCATTATTTTGGAATGGAAAACATTCACTGTGTGTGTCTGAATGTGTCAAGTGTGTGTAGGACACACAGTTTCTTCATTAAACCCACCCCTTTCTGAACGGACATAAAAGCAACAGAAACATTGTGATTTCATTCTCTTCCTGACACATGATGGATCTGCGAGTCTCTGTCGTTATTCTTTTCATTTTTCTCACTGGAGGTACAAAAAACAGCAAGTGTTGAATGTATTATTTGGTACACTGAGATCACTGAATGTCTCTCTCTGTCTTTAAGGATATTCACTTCAATGTTACTTGTGTTCATCTGAATCGACGGGGTTCTGTGAAGCAAAAGTGGAGACATGTCTAGCTGGATTTTCTAAATGTGGAAAGACTATAGTGGAAAAATCAGATGGTAAGTTCAGTGTGAATGTGGAAATTTACTGTCGTAGTTTACTGAAAGTGATAGTATGAAGTAGAAATATATATATTAATCTCATCACATAATTGCAATTATTTGTCTCTTACAAGAGGAACATGATTTCTGGAATTGTTTCTTGAGCCTATTTTGGAAGTTTGTCCTTTTTGCAGGTTCTGCTAAGATCACAGCTAAAGGGTGTATATCTAAATGTGATCCAGGGACCCAGCAGCTGCCAACTGGAGGGACAGTGTCTCTCCACTGCTGTGACACTGATCTCTGCAACGCAGCAGGTATTGTTCTTTATTTGACTGTGTGCTAATTTACATTCACATGTATTCATCTATCAGTTGCCTTTTTCCATAACCACAATTATAATCTAGAATAGTGTAAAGCTTGAACAGGATGAAAAGGAGTTTTTGAATCAGTCAAGTGCTTTCTGAGAGTTTTTGTTGTTTTAGGAAACTGTGACAAAACTTATCAACAATGAACATGCCATTTTAATTCATTATTATTAGTAGCAGTAGTAGTAGTATAATACTATTTTCTTCATCATCTTGATTAGATGGAGTGTTTAAGGGAAGCTTCCTCCTGCTCTTCTCTCCTCTGCTCTTCTACTTCCTGTTTCAGTGATTCCAGATTCAAGACTTCAGATTCTACAGTGAAGATCAGCGAATATGAGACACATTCTGATGCATTACTATAGTTCACTGAATAAAGCTTTTGTTGCTCTGCTGTTCTTTGTATCATGATTTGAGGAACTCAAAAATATACATTTTAATAAACAAATATGAAACAAATATACTGCATCATCATTATAAGCAGATTGTCTTTATAGCCAAATAATTCTTCATTAAACAATCAAAACACAAGCATTTCTTTCATACACAGAAAATGAGATACTTTAAGATGAGTAAGAGTATGTGAGATGTGTTTTTCATTTGGAAACGTGTATCTACAAATCATGAAAATGTGTTTTTGGGTGAACCAATCAAAGTTTTATAATGTTTAGAAACAATATGACTATAATTCACAACTGCTCACATGTACATTTAAGACATCATGCCTTTAAAAAGATATTTGTCCAGAGAGAATTACAAGATTGTAAAAGCTGATCTTGTGCTGTAGAATCACAGTGCTGCTGTAATCAATAATGTAAATCTAACTCAGAGATTGGGCTCTAAATGAGTTCAGTGATTCAGATCAAATAATGATCATGTGAAAACATAACCAACACCACCTGATCATCTTTTCTCTTTGCTTGTCTGGCTGTTATGACTCAGTTACAGCAGCCCAAAAAAATCTAATATAAGAATTCAAGGGTCAAGAGCCCAACTAAAGCAAACACTCATCTCCACGATGGTCGCTTAAAAATTGTGATTTTCTCCTTTGCTGATTCTGCGTGTTCGTCTATCGGATGTTCAGAAGACGTCAAAAAAAGACGTCATAAAAACTTTCATTCTGGCCCCTCAGTGGACGTCTTTTCAACCTGAGCCAAGACCTCAAAAAGACGTCTTCTTCTTGCTCAGTGGGAAGGACCAGATAGCCCTTCAAACGAAGATTTTTCTGGACCACTTCGAATGAAGGGGTATGAGAAATTTCCCTGCATACACAGACTACAGTGCTGCAAGAATGCGTGTAGTGATCATGGTAGTGATATTTCCTCTCAAGATCGATCACTTGTTGTCTGGGTGCCAGTTTCTCCTTAGCTTGCTAAACGCGCTATTTGAATTATGTGAACACAAATGAGTAATACAGTTAAAAGAAATATCTGTCATCCTTCATAGCGTAGTCGCTATTTGCATCTCGTATGGTCTGTAAACTCCATAGACTGTAAAAAAATATGGACGTAGTGTCTGTGACGTCACCCGTAGATTTCTGAAGAGCAGTTTTGAGACGAAAATGAGGCCGCTGCCATCTTAGCTGCGCGTCAACGCACGTCACTCCTGGATAACTGAAAATGGGCAAAGGCGGGACTTGTTTGAACTGAGGTGCCATGGTTACTGAAACCACACCGCCTAGCTCGACTTGACCATGAGCCCGCGTCCAAAATGCAGCAGTTTTAGTTATAATATCCAAGCAGTGCTGTCAGAGTTTGTGGTGTCTTGAGAGGGATATTCTCCAGCCATAGTCATAGTAAATCTCACGAACAAAACTTTTAGCCAATGCCACGACGATCCTTTCCTTCCGCATCTACACAGGCGCACATCTGTCTCGACCATTAATGCAGCAAACCATATTATTTTATAATTGTATAAAATAATCCTGAAAAAAGCACAAACACGGCTGAGATGCCAAATTCAGCGGCTGGAATAAAGTGACGGCTCACAGACAGCAGCGCGATCCACCTGACACTCAAGTGAACACGCCCTTAATTATGCAGAACTTTAAGGCTTAATATAATTTAAACAGATGAGTTATAAAAAAATTCACCCCTCTCAGAGTTGTCATGAAGGGCAAAATTAGCAGTATAGACCAAAACCACAATTTGTACCAACCTGTAAACATGTTTTTTTCTGCTGTAAAATTGGCCATTTTAACATGGAACTCAATGAGCCTGTCCCTAGCGGCCAGTCGATGAATTGCAGTTTAAGTCACTTCCGTATGGCTTCACGAGAGACTGGGGGAGGTTGCCGCTTGGTAAACTCTTGCGTTACCAAGGTAACAACTGACTCGTTTGTATTTACATTGCAAAGAGCTCCGTTATCACAGCACGACAGTAACGGCCGGCTCGGCTCGGCACGAAATGCAACGGTTAAACAAACAGCTTGGAAAAGTGGCTTCACCAGTCTTGGGAAAGTCGAAGGTTCGTTTTTGAACTGAAACCGAGCGCCGTTTCAAAATACAGCGCAAAACATTGTTGGGAGTGAGTAGCCTATCTGTTAAACATGCTCGCGCCTTATTTCTGTTGATATGCGCACTTCATTGCTGTTCATACTGGTATGTTACAGGACACTAATAAAAGAAACTTGGTATGATGACGTGTAGTAGTGGTGTCGCATTTCTTGGGGGAATATTTTCACCCCTACACCTTGCCACTCTGTTTCAAGGGGCAAGGGGTAGGGCGAAGGGGTAATAAAATAGAATTGGGATTAGGCCTGAATTTCAATGTTCCTGTTCCATTGAAAAGGTAAAGCCTGCTTTATTCGGCAAGTTTTCACCTTCGCTCTCTCACGAAAATATAGAAATATGTTATCATCAAAGCGCAGCACATCCTCTGGGTCCTCCAAAAGTCTCTCCACCATCAACCGTAGCTGCTCTTTGTCTTGTATAATTAATAAATGTTACACCATTCTCGAAAAAGTCTTTTATGCTGTGATTTTTACCGTTGGATTTAAAAAGGTTTGAAGTTAGGACACCAGTGGGGTTGTCCTAAAGTTAAGACAGCTTTTAGGATTAGAAATTGCTATGGTTACCAAACAGATAAGATGGATTCTGAAGTTTACATCTTTCTGTAATATGCCCAGCCTGTTGTCATCTGGGGCTGGTTAAAAATTAATGCTTAGATGGTTATTGCTGAAAAAAATAATAGAAACCATTACAGAAATTGTAATGGTTTTAATGGAAATTGTAATGGTCCTAGTGGGTCTCTATTGGTAATTTGTTTTCTTCTGTTGGTGGCATGTTTTGCCTATTGGATACCATTAAAGACCAATAGAACATCTTTGGCAACCTATAGATTACACGTCTCATTTTCCCTTTTGCAGTGTAACCGCATGGGAGACAATGTCATAACTTTGTTTTAAAAACTGGGTGGGAGGAGTGTGTGTGTGTGGCCTGGTAAACCCTACATTATGGGGATAAAATGTCCCCGCAAAGATAGCAATATCTGAAATCCTTGCCGTGTGGGGACATTTTTTGTTTAATGAATATAGGCTTATATGATGACAGACAGCAAATCATTTACATGTGGTTTGTATTTTTACAAAGCTATACGGTCATATTACTATCATGTTATCGTGACCTAAAAATAACAGATTTTACAATAACTTTGTACGCGTTGTCTCACACACAAGCTGGCGCGTGCATGCGCGGGGAGAGAGAGTGAAAGAGAGAGAGAGAGGACTCATATATTCACCCAAAAAGATAACTGTCAAATTAAATCAAACATCTGTAATATTTAATTAATTACGAAAAGATATAACTGAGGCCATGAAATAAATCACATTAAATATTAATGTAATAATTTCTCTTGAATGTATTCATTTCACCAGCACATTCATCCATAGCTACAGAGCAATATTTGACTGATATATTATTTTTTGTTTATTTTTCTTCCTCTTCCTTGTGTGTAATCAGATCATTGGTTCTGCTCTGTAAGTACTATTTGACTCAGTCACACATTCTCAGTTTTTGCATTGTAGATTAATCATAGTCATTTACAAAAACTTTCTTTGCACCATACAACTGTATTTTCATGAACATTTTGCTTATGTTATCTGTTAATATTTCAGGTGTCATTTTTTTTTTAAATGAGATGATCCTCACTTAAATGACAAATACTGCATTTTTCAGTACAGTGGTGTCATATGTACATTCTCAGATGTTATACATATTCATGAATAAATTTTTAAACTGGCTTTATACCATTAAATGTTGTCTGTCCTCTCTCTTTTCAGTATTTATTGCCATCTAGTCCTGTTTGAAGAATTAACTGTGGCTCTAGCCATTAAGCAGACCTGAACCAGTTGATGAAGGTCTTCAGAATCACCAGAAACTACAGGCAGGTGTGTGAGAAAGTTGGAGCTACATACTGCAGGACGTTGGTCCTCCATGACCAGCAATGTGGGCCAGATCTGGTACATGGGTACATATCTAATGGGAACCAATAAATATTTGCAAATAAAGACCAATACAAATTTGTAATGGAAACCAATACAAACCAATAAATCCTAATGGAATATGCCCAAAACACACTATGTAATGGAAACCATTTTGTAATGGTTAATGGCTGATGGTTTTGTGCTAACCATTAGGATTGCTGTATTGGTTTCTATTCTATTAAGTATTTCTCATAATATGTTGATATATTAAAATTTAAGAGTGTGCTCCACACCCATATTTTTAGCTTGTATAAAATTAAACTATGAATTAAATTTCATCAACATACTGCCTCAGAGCAGCTCTAACAGTAGGACTCAATGAAAAATTTTCATTGTTTTGTCACTACTATGTTTGAATATCACTATTGCACAAGTGTGATAAAGGTCTCTCTAGCTGCCTTGTATTTTATTTTTAATCTCAATTTTAAAGGACAACATACTTTCACACAAATGATCTAATAACATTTAAGGAAGAAAAAAAAATATTTTTGCTGCATATGATCCTTGCAAATAATAATAATACTCTTCAAAATTTCTATGCTTTGTTTATGTAAGCCCACTTTTCAGTTCTTTAATGTGTTTATTTATTTTGATGTTATCTTTGCTATTATTTTTGCTTTTGTACTTCTTGCTTTCTTATGTTAAAAATCTACAAAGATGAATAAAGAGAAATAAATAAAGACAAATATATTGTACCTAACAGGCTCCAGCATATGTAATCAAGCAGCTTGGAAAAGGCATGGATTATATTTTTCTTATTTTGGGCCAGACAAAATATTCAAATCATATTAGCCTACTCTTCACGCTAATTTTTAGTAAAATTTTAGTCATGTGCTTGAGATTGTGATGAAAATGAAACTCCTCCTGATGTTTTCAAAGGCTCGTGGTTCATAATTTCAGAGAAAACGAAAGTTATGGTTAAACTAGTGATGCGAGAAACAAAGCTTTCCAAAGCTTCGAAACAATTGAACCAATTGATTCGCAAAACGATTCACTGTTTCGAAGCGTTCGACACGCCACTCGCTGGTGTCCCCTGCTGGTCAGAACAATGTAAATGCAGCAAAAACTCAGACCAAACATGCATACAAAGATTAGATTAGACATCACGTGTCTGTATAATATGTGTTCTTTTATCAGTTTTCAGGGCTTGTTTTGTTTGTTCCATGGATGGCTCAGCTAAACAGGCCAGACTATTAGCCTAAGTACTATTATTCCTTTTAATTTTACTAATGTCTAATACTAAAACGTCTACATATGTATAAAACTAATCAGAGATCAGGTAAAACCCACAGACATTGGTTCGCCACTGGGGGCGATATCATTGAATCCGCATGATTCATGGGTTCACAGAAATCGCCCCCTAGCGGTGAAACATTGAAATTTCAAAATGTTTTAAAACAGTTATGACGCAACAAAGCCTCGTTTACTGAACTCTCTTTGGCAGTTTGATTCATGCTCCGAATCACTGATTCGAAACAAAAGATTCATAAAGGCTTCGAAGCTTCATGAAGCAGTGTTTCGAAATCACCCTAGTTTAAACAGGATGCATCATGACTCACAGACTCACTTATTTTAATTCTTTAACGTTGCAACAAAAAATTTTTGTCTTCTGCAGAACACAAGAATATATTTTAAAGAATGTTTGGGTCCAAACAACATTGAACCCCACTGGCTTTCATTTTATGGACACTCACACACATTTTTCAAAATATCTACTTTACTGCAGAAGAAAGAGGTTTTGAATGACATGATGGTGACAGAATCTTCATTTTTGGGTCAATTATCACTATAAGAAGGTTGGTTTAAGTAAACCTAGTACACATTGTAGTTTCCATATTAAACCATCATTTATCATTAACTGGCAAGTAAATTAAATCAGCTTAAGTTTCTGTTTCATTTTCTTTCATTTTCTCATGAAGATCCTCCCCTTTTTATAAGCTATAAAATGGGCACTGAAACAGGTGCGTTATTTCATTCACCTCCTGATCAAAGATGGATCTGCAAATCTCAGTTTTTCTTCTCTTCGTTCTTTTCACTGCAGGTACAAAGACAAATAATGTTTGTCATGATTTTGATTACTAATACAGATCATTACATGTTCTCTCTCACTGTCTCTGTTTTGTTTCTACAGGACACTCTCTGAGATGTTATGAGTGTATGGGTCTGACAGGTTCTTGTGATCAAACGGTACAAACATGTCCCAGTGGCTCTTCTCAGTGCATGAGTACAACATCTGTGACACAAATCGGTGAGTCCAATATGATTGAGATTTACTGTTATATTTGACTGATGGAGATGCTGCTATAATTAACTTGTTTTTATGGCAGAATTTACCGTTTTAATCACAGAATATTCTACATAGATTTCTGATATTTAATTTGTTTTTTATTATGATTATTATTTATATTTTAAAAAATAGTTTGAAATAAAAGCTACATTTGGATATATTTCTAAATCAGTTTTCCAGATTTTAACTGGTCTTTCCTGTATCGTTTATATTCTTTAGGTGACATTACTTCTAAAGGGACAATTAAAAATTGTGCTGCTGCCTGTGTAAGTGGGTCCATGAATATTGGCATTTCAAAGACGTCTACTTCCTGCTGTAGCTCAGACTTGTGTAATACCCAAGATGCTCCAGGTATTGTGCTTCAATGATCATGTGCAAATGACTTCTGTTAAGTCAACACTCATTTTACTTCCAAATGACATTCAATCAGAAATTAAAGGATTAGTTTGCTTTCAAATTAAAATTTCCTGATAATTTACTCACCCCCATGTCATCCAAGATGTCCATGTCTTTCTTTCTTCAGTCGAAAAGAAATTAAAGTTTTTGATGAAAACATTCCAGGATTTTTCTCCATATAGTGGACTTCAATGGAGCCCAAAGGGTTAAAGGTCAAAATTACAGTTTCATTGCAGATTCAAAATGTTCTATGCGATCCCAGATGAGTAATAAGGGTCTTATCTAGAGAAACTATTGCTCATTTTCTTAAAAAAAAAAAAAAAAATGATATAAGTTTTAACAATAAATGCTCATCTTGAACTAGCTCTCTTCTTCTCTATTTGAATTCCAGCAGTGTAGACGCTGCTAAGTGTATTACTGCCCTCCACAGGTCAAAGTTTGAACTAATTGTTATATACTTGCACTAGCATATTGCATATAAAAATTAGTTCAAACTTTGACCTGTGGAGGGCAGTAATATACTTAGCAGTGTCTACACTGCTGGAATTCAAATAGAGAAGAAGAGACCTAGTTCAAGATGAGCATTTATGGTTAAAACATATACAAATTTTTTTTTTTTTTTTAGAAAATGAGCAATGGTTTCTCTAGATAAGATCCTTATTTCTGGTCTGGGATCGCTGTAAACTGTAATTTTGACCTTCAACCATTTGGGATCCATTGAACTCCACTATATGGAGAAAAATCCTAGAATGTTTTCATCAAAAACCTTAATTTCTTTTCGACTGAAGAAAGAAAGACATGAACATCTTGGATGACATTGGGGTGAGTAAATTATCAGGAAATTTTAATTTGAAAGTGAACTAATCCTTTAAAAAGGTGTGTCTTTGTCTGTCATGAACTGATTGAATGGAGCCGCTATTGTTTCATTAGATCTTTTGTACAGAAAATAAAATAAAAGAATACTTGTTTCCCTCTTTAGAGCCTGTTCTGAATGGAAAGAAATGTTTCTATTGTGATGGACAGAGCTGCTCAGCCATATTGAGCTGTTCAGGAACTGAAGACCGCTGCGTTAAAGCAACAGGTGAGAATCTGAAAAAAGAAGATTAAAGTCATGGGGCCCTATTTTAATGATCTAAGTTCATGGTCTGAAGCGTATGGTGCTGGTCAGAATCCTCTTTTGCTAGTTTTACAACAGAAAAAATTGTGAGCGCATGACAAGGGTTGTGTCTAGTCTCTTAATCAGTCATGGGTGTGTTTTGGGTGTAACGTGCAATAAACCTGACATGAACTGTGCCATAAATGTTGTTTCTTATGCACAAACAGCATTAAAAAAGTTTTCTATTCCACCATATTGTGCATTGCAGTTTCCCCTATTCATAACTAATAGGAGTGAAGCGTCTTTCTATATAAATAGTCTTTATTTGATATTACTAACTTTGTTGGTCAATGGTGGAGTCCTTTTCAGTTGCCTCAAAATAGCAACGCGCCAACAATGCGCCTGAACACTCATTTTCAGACCAGCACGCCCATAGACGAACAGATGGGTGCTAGTGTATTTGCTATTTAAACAACGTGGACGCTGGATGTGAAAATGATAACTGCGTTGGGCTGGAACTAGCAAAAAACACTTGCGTCGCACCTGCCGTCGCATTGCGCCAAGTGTATGATAGGGCCCATGATCTTTTAAACTCCCTTAGGTTTAAACATTTGACACAGATCACATATACCAATGTCCAGCTTAGAATGAATCAACCTTTGTTTTCTTTCTATTCATCAGCGACTTTTGGAGGCCAGTCAGCTGTTGTTAAAGGCTGTGTCTCTAAATCAGTTTGTGATGTCACAACGTCAGTTAGTGATTTTGCCAGCATCTCATGTTGTGAGGGGAACCTGTGTAACGGTGCTCAGAGTGTCTCCCAGAGCTTCCTGTTCCTCTGCTGTTCTCTGCTCTCCTACTTCCTGCTGCACTGAATCCAGCAGCTCTTCATCCTACAATCAGACACACTGTACTGAATATAGAGCTTGTATTTTCTCTGTACAATCTGATGTGAAAATTTATTAAATAAAAATACAAAATATTAAAAAACATCACATTGTCCTTGTGGTCATATTTAATAAATCTTTTCATGCTGTAAAGAAGTTCAGAAGTTCAAATAATATCTTATTTTTTTTACAAAAGTGAATTAATAAACTTTATGTTCAGAAGAAAAATGTATGATTATGTATGTTCCCTTACTTATTTTGCACTTTTCTTTCCTTTTATCATTATTTTCCTTAGGTAAATTTCCCCCCCCCCCCCCGATATTTTAGGCACTTTTGGGTCTGTGAACATGCTCAAAAACTCTTGAAACTTTGCACACACGTAGAAATCGTCGGCCATCAGGGCCACAAGCTGTGGCACACCCTTTTATATGGTTGTATTTGAGGGGCTTTGTAGCGCACCCCTTTTCACCTACAGAACCAAGCTTCATACAGTTATAGAGTCATAAGCCAGCCCAACATGAAGTCAGCTATTCAGGGTTATTTAAAAAGGGAAACAGAAAGTCTGTTATAACTTCTGCATACATTAACTGATTTGGATGAAACTTCAGCTGTGTGTTTATTGTACACTCTCAAAAATGCTGGGTTGTTTCAACCCAAGTTTGGGTCAAAAATGGACAAACCCAACCATTGGGTTAAATTTTTAAATGCATTTTTTTAACCCAACGGTTGGGTTTGTCCATATTTGACCCAAATTTGGGTTGAAACAACCCAGCATTTTTTAGAGTGTAGGAGCCTGATCACATGGACATGACTATTGTGAGTCAAAGTCAAAGTACCACCACCTGGCAGCAGGAAGTGTATCACTTTCAAAATGCATTGAAATACCTCTCTTATTTTTACCTGATTTGCTTCAGTCTTCATCAGAATAATGTCAAGACATGGCAGATGTAGACCTGTGAAAGGATTCATGATATGTTGAATACTGTTGCCATGGCAACATGTCAAACTTTTATTATATTCTTGTGGGTTTGTAATATGTGTGGGTTTTCTGCCAAAAAGCTCTCTCTCTTTTTTTTTTTTTTAGTTTCATCAGAAGCCGGTCCCTTTTAAAGTTCCAGTCTTGTCTGACAACTGAATATGTTGGAGTTTGTTTCTGGATGATTTTTCTTGATACCCTCCCAAACAACTTGTGGGGATGTAGGTGCTGTCTGGTAATTTTTTTAGGCTTTCTGAGACTTAATACTCAACTAATCTCTGCAATTCTCCAGCTGTGATCCTTAGAGAGTCTTTGTCCACTCAAACTCTCCTCATTTCTGTGCATTTGTACGATATAGACACACATCCTCTTACAGGCAGAATTGTAACATCTTTAGTTGACTGGAATGCTAAAAAATGTAAATATGAATGGGAATATACTTCAGAGATATTTTACTCATAAGAATTTCTAGGGGTGACAATAATTGTTGCCAACATGGGTTGGAGAAAAACATTTATTTAATAATGTGATTTCACCCACTTTCAATGGTTTTACTTCGATGAAAAGTTAGATTTTTGAGATTTTTTTTAAAGGTGCCCTAGAACGTTTTTTCACAAGATGTAATATAAGTCTAAGGTGTCCCCTGAATGTGTCTGTGAAGTTTCAGCTCAAAATACCCCATAGATTTTTTTTATTCATTTTTTTTAACTGCCTATTTTGAGGCATCATTAACTATGCACCGATTCAGCACGCGGCCCCTTTAAATCCTCGCGCTCCCTAAATGAAAATAGCGACGGCTCTCTTGTCTCCGTGAATACAGTAAGAAACAATGGTAACTTTAACCACATTTAACAGTACATCAGCAACATGCTAACAAAACATTTAGAAAGACATGATCCATGATAACATGATATTTTTAGTGTTATTTGTAAATACAAATACAAATATCACTAAAAATATCATGTTATCATGGATCATGTCAGTTATTATTGCTCCATCTGCCATTTTTCGCTATATTGTCCTTGCTTGCTTACCTAGTCTGATGATTCAGCTGTGCACATCCAGACGTCCTGCCCTTGTCTAATGCCTTGAACATATGCTGGCATATGCAAATATTGGTGCGTACATGTTAATGATCCCGACTGTTGCGTAACAGTCGGTGCTATGTTGCGATTCGCCTGTTCTTCGGAGGTCTTTTAAATAAATGAGATTTATATAAGAAGGAGGAAGCAATGGTGTTTGAGACCAGTATAACGGCGTTTGTAGTGGCCGTTTGTCAAACAAAAAAAAAACATGAAACTCAAATCAAACTTTCAAACGACAACTTCTAGCATCCTGGGCAGGTAATGTACGCAGGCAAGCAATGAATCTACTTCCAAACTGGATTCAGTTTGGAAGTAGATTCATTGCTTGCCTGCGTACATTACCTGCCCAGGATGCTAGAAGTTGTCGTTTGAAAGTTTGATTTGAGTTTCATGTTTTTTTTTTGTTTGACAAACGGCCACTACATCAAGTAAAAAACCCGCTCATTGATTAAAGAAAGAAGAAGAACTTTCCTTGGAATTCGCTTCGGATATTATTGGGATACCCGATGGAAAATCAGCATGGATTGTTTGATTCACCACGTGTGGATTATCTGTTGGCATGAGACAGAGGCCTGGCACGAGCTAAGAAATCTCCAATTGGTATGTACCGCTAGAAATGCCGTATAAGAAGACGGTTTCATGAAAGGTTATATGAACTTAAAAGGACTGCTTAATTGGCTGTGTGTTTGTTGAATTATCAACGTTTACACTCATAAAAAAGTAAAGTCAGTGCAGTGTGCGCTTGTGTGGATGAAGAGGATTTGTTCGTATAAAACGAAGTTGTTTTAAGCAACGTTGCCATCTTTGCTAACCTTGTTGCCCGATTGTGAACATTCACTGATATTATTAACAAATTGGCTATAAGTGTGCAACAAAATGACAGAGGTGGAGAGGCCGGAATCAAAGCGGTCAATTAAATTGACTTCTAAAGGAATGTGCTTTTACATACAAACTTGTCAAGAAAAACGCACTGCAAAAACTAACCAGGCTAAAAAGCTTATGGATAAAATCCGTGTCCTAATGGAATTAAATGAAACTGCAGACGCAGTGTACACTCAGCTCGCTTTGTTCATTAAGTGTTATGAAGAAGCACTCGATATACACGAAACATTTATGGAATTGCCTCTGCCAGAAGATGAAATACTCATCAATAAAACTAAAAACTTTGAAGAGAAGATGAAATTATGTTATGCATTTATTGAAGATGTGAAGGAGTGGCTGTCTAAAGCTGGTTATCCATACTCACAGCCTAAAGAATCTATCGACGCAGGATGCGTTGATGATGGAATACAACCTGAAGACAGTATTTCTAACGTCTTAAGTGTAAGAACAAGTTCTGCAAAATCACGTGCCACTGGCATATCAAAGACTTCTGTAACATCCGAGGCACGCATTAATGCGGAAGCCGAGAGAGCAGCTCTTCTTAAACGCTCCGAAGCTTTAAAAAGAAAACATCACATAGAGGTGCAGGAGGAAAGGCTTCGTAGAGAAAAGGAGCAATTGGCGCTTGAAACAGATTTGGCAGCTACAACTGCAAGGCTTCAGGTTTTAGAAATGAACTCATCACAGCGTGGTTCAAGACGATCTGATGGAATGAACTCTTATTTGGAGAGGAGCAAGGCTCAAAGATCCACCGGTTTAGATCCTTTTGCCAAAGTCTTTGTCCCACATGAAAATGATGTTCTTGCTGTACCTGATCCTGCATCAGTTGTTAAGCCAAGACAAGGATTTGCAGAACAAACGTATGGAAGGTCAGTTGGGCCAGAAGCTCCATATCAAGAAGTACAGACTGCAAATGGACGTCAAATGGGACATCTATTAAACTCTCAAACTCAAAGCGGTAACAACCAAAACGACATGGTGGGCATTATGCAAAAACAAAACGAAATCACTGCACTGTTGGTTCAGCAAAATATATCCTCTGCTCTTCCTCCAAGAAATCTGCAAATTTTTGATGGAGACCCTCTTCAATATAAATCCTTTATTAGAGCCTTTGAAAATGTAGTTGAGAAGAAAACGAATAATTTCAGGGACTGTTTGTACCTCCTTGAACAGTACACTAGGGGGCAGCCAAAGGATCTTGTGCATAGTTGTCAACATATGCCTCCAGATCAAGGCTATCACAGAGCTAAGAGTCTTCTTGCTCAGCACTTTGGAGATGAATATAAAATTGCATCTGCTTACATGGAGAAAATAATTAACTGGACACCCGTTAAAGGTGAAGATGTGAAAGGATTACAATCATTCTCTCTGTTTCTTAGAGGATGTGCAAATCTAACAGAACAAGTAATGTATATGAGGGAATTGGATTTACCATCTAACATGCGGAGTATCATTTTAAAACTTCCTTATAAACTAAGAGAAAAATGGAGGAATATTGCATGTGATCTGCAAGAAGGAAGTGGACAGAGAGCTACATTCATTGATCTTGTAAATTTTATTGAGAGACAAGTGAAAATTGCTTTAGATCCAGTTTTTGGAAACATTCAAGATCCTCAACTTCCTAATGTCAAGGCCTCCTGTGTCAGCCAGCTACGACAAAGAAGGAAGGGAAGCAGCTACGTTACAAATGTCACTCCTGTGAGGGAAGAAGCTATGGCACGGCCTGCAGAACATAGCACACCCTCCACTCATTGCTGTTTATTTTGCCTGCAGAGAAACCACACACTAGGTCAGTGTTCACAGTTTAAAGCCAAGACGCACCGGGACAAGATCAACTTCATTAAGGGCAAGGGTATTTGTTTTGGTTGCCTAAAGGTAGGCCACACAAGCAAGGATTGTAGGAGTCGATTGGATTGCCATGTATGTCATCAGCCGCACCCCGGTGTCCTTCATATAGAAAGACAGGATAAAGGTACAGCTGTAGAACAAGCCAAACATCCTGTGAGCCTTCCAAGTGATTCATCTGTAACTTTTCAGACGTGTGGCCATATTGGGGCCGGTGTAGAAGATGATTCTACCTTCTCTATTGTTGCAGTAAAGGTCAGAAGCAAATTGACTAATAAGATCATGCAGACATATGCTTTTCTGGATCCTGGTAGTTCTGGCACCTTCTGTACAGAAACCATGGCGAAAAGGTTACATTTGCGAGGTAGGAAGACAAGCATTTTGTTGAGAACAATGGGCCAACGAAAGGTTGTGAATGCTCATGTTTTGACAGGTCTTGAAGTGTCTGGCTTGGGTGCTGAAGATTTTATAGAGCTTCCTGATGTTTTGACTCAAAGAACCATACCTGTGTCTACACTTAATATTCCACGGCAAGCAGATATTGATCCATGGCCGTATTTGAAGGATGTAATACTCCATGACATTCATGCAAGTGTAGATCTGCTTATTGGAACTGACACCCCTAAGGTTTTGGAGCCATGGGAAGTAATAAATAGCCAAGATGGGGGCCCATATGCTGTCAGAACCAGGGTTGGCTGGGTCGTTAATGGTCCTCTTCATGGTGGAAGCTGTAGAGGTAAGAGTGGCGGTTTTGCTGTAACAGCAAATCGCATCTCTGTTGAACACCTGCAAGAAATGCTTGTTAAGCAATATCACCATGACTTTAATGAGACATCATCAGAAGAGCAGATTGAAATGTCCAGAGAAGATATTAAGTTCATGGATATTGTCAGCAAAACTAATTGGAGGTCATTATTGCATTGACTTGCCATTCAGAAAAGAAAATGTAATCCTGCCAGACAATCGTTATATAGCAGAGCAGCGTTTATGTAGCCTGAAAAGAAAGTTTGACAAGAACAGTGTTTTTAAGGAGGAATATACCACGTTCCTAAATGAAATAATAACACAGCGACATGCAGAGCTAGTTCCTCTTGACCAGCTGACACAGAGTAATGGGAAAGTGTGGTATATCCCTCACCACGGGGTGTATCATCCTCAGAAGGGCAAGCTAAGAGTTGTTTTTGACTGTGCAGCCTCATACAAAGGAACATCGCTCAATAGCCAGCTTTTGCAAGGCCCCGATCTCACCAACAGCCTCATTGGAGTTTTAGTCCGATTTAGGCAGGAGCCTATTGCAATAGTGGCTGATATCCAATCTATGTTTCACCAGGTTCATGTCTCAAATAAGCATGTTAACTTTCTCCGCTTCCTCTGGTGGCCAGGTGGTGACACTACACAGGCTTCGCAGGAATACCGTATGAAGGTACATCTATTTGGAGCTGCATCATCGCCAAGCTGTGCCAATTATGCCTTGAGGAGAACTGCAGATGACAACGCAGAACACTTCCCTCTAGAGGTTGTGAGTACAGTGAAAAACAATTTTTATGTCGATGATTGCCTCCGTTCAATGGCCTCAGAAGAGGAGGCTAGGAAAATGATTCAGGATTTAACTGCACTTTGTAAGAAAGGAGGATTCACTCTCTCAAAGTGGGTCAGCAATAGTCGTGCAGTGTTGCGCTCTGTTAGCGAAGGCCACAGAGCAAAGGACATGAGGGAGCTGGATTTGGATACAGATCAACTTCCTGTTGAACGTACATTAGGACTACAATGGTATGTTGAGACTGACCAATTTGGATTTAAGGCCTCAGCACAGGATCAACCACAGACGAGAAGAGGAATTCTTTCGGTGGTCAGCTCTCTCTATGACCCATTGGGCTTCCTTGCTCCATTCAGCATGATGGCTAAGTTGTTATTGCAGGAACTCTGTAAAAGAAATCTTGGATGGGACGAAGATATTCCCCATGTTCTCGCTAAGCAATGGGCTGGCTGGTTGGAAGATCTCCACAAGGTGGCAAAGTTTAAGATTGATCGTTGTATTAAGCCTAATGACTTTGGCAACCCTGTCACTGTACAGCTTCACCACTTCTCTGATGCCAGTGAGGTTGGGTATGGAGCCGTCTCTTATTTAAGATTGGAAGTGGATAATAAAGTGCATGTTGCATTTATGATGGGGAAGGCCAGAGTTGCTCCGCTGAAACAGACAACAATTCCTCGCCTGGAGCTAACAGCTGCAGTCCTCGCTGTTAGAATAGACCGTATGCTACGGAAGGAGTTGCAACTTAGGCTGGAGAAGTCAGTTTTCTGGACCGACAGTACAACAGTCCTTAAATATATATCAAATGAAAACCGGCGATTCTATACCTTTGTCGCCAACAGAATTTCAGTCATCAGAGGGGCAACTGATGTTGATCAATGGAGGTATGTGGGATCAAAGGAAAATCCAGCAGATGAAGCGTCAAGAGGAATGAGGGCAGAAGATCTCCTGAACAGTAGGAGATGGATGATGGGACCTGATTTCCTTCGTAAGTTCAAGGATGGGTGGCCTAAATTAGATGTGGATCTTCAGGTGATTCCTGGCGCTGACCCTGAGATCAAAAGGGACTTGACAGTGAATGCTGTTGTTAAAGACACAGACAATGCTACGAGCCACCTGATTCATTACTTTTCATCTTGGAAGAGATTGCAGAAGGCTGTAGCTTGGCTTCTTAAGATCAAGGATACTCTTGTGTTATTGGGACATAAGAGAAAGGAGCTTTATGCCTCTGCTGATCTCACTATGGACACTATAGACTGTCATCAACAGGTGGAAAGCCAAATGCAGAGCTTTAAGGCTACGCTCAAAGGACAGAGTCTGACACCTCAAGATGTGATCAGGGCAGAGCTGTCAATCATCCGGTATGTACAACATCAACGGTTTAAGGATGAAATTACCTCGTTGCAGAGTGGTGTGAAATCCATATCCAAGGACAGTTCACTGTACAGATTGGATCCAGTGATGGAGGGTGAGATTCTCAGAGTGGGTGGTCGGTTAAGCAAAGCCTCACTGCCAGTGGAATCCAAGCATCCTGCTATACTGTCAAAAGACCTGCATGTATCCACACTAATTCTGCGCCACATTCATCAGCAGATAGGTCATGCTGGAAGAAATTATATGTTGTCCAGTTTAATGCGGAAGTATTGGATTATAAATGCAAACTCTGCTGCCAGAAAGGTCATATCAGATTGTGTTGTTTGCAGACGCAACAGAGGAAGACTCCTTGAACAAAAAATGGCGGACTTACCTGCTGAAAGAGTGTTGCCTGATGAAGCCCCTTTCACTCATGTTGGCATTGATTATTTTGGGCCCATTGAAGTTAAGAGAAGCAGAAGTCTTCTCAAAAGATACGGAGTGCTCTTCACCTGTATGACCAGTCGTGCTGTACACTTGGAAGTAGCATACACATTGGATACAGATTCTTGTATAAATTCAGTGAGAAGGTTCATCTGCAGACGAGGCCCAGTTTCAACTTTTCGGTCTGACAATGGAACTAACTTTGTTGGAGCCAGTCGTGAGCTCAAGGAGAGTCTGACCGCTCTGAATCATGGTAAAATTCAAAGAGCCTTTCTTCAGGAAGGCATAGAATGGAGATTTAACACCCCATCAGCTTCCCATCAAGGTGGCGTTTGGGAGCGCCTGATTCGCTCAGTGAAGAGTGTTCTTACCTCAGTCCTTAAACAGCAGACCATGGATGATGAAGCACTCCAAACATTTTTTTGCGAAGTCGAAGCAATATTGAATGATAGGCCTATTACGAGGGCCTCAGATGATCCAAATGACCTGGAAGCTTTGACACCGAATCACGTTCTGTTGTTGAAAGGTATACCAATTATGCCACCAGGATTGTTTGAAAGAAATGATCTGTATGTCAGAAAAAGATGGAAGCAGATACAGTACATGGCGGAACTCTTCTGGAAGAGATGGATTTCTGAGTATCTGCCATTGATGCAACAGAGACAAAAATGGACAGCACTAAGAAGAAACCTTGCACCTGGAGATGTTGTTCTTGTGGCAGACGCTACAGCTTCAAGAGGATCTTGGATGATGGGGAAAGTTTTGGATGCCAGATCAGATGTGAATGGCGTTGTGCGCTCTGTCCGCCTCCAAACGAAGACCAGCATCTTAGAGAGGCCTGTGACGAAGCTGTGCCTGCTGCTGGAGGCGGCAGTGTGATCACATGAACTGACTCTCTCTTTCTCTTCATCTGTCTCTATCATTCTCTTTCTGTCTCTTTTTCTTGCAGGTGCAGCAAGACATCTGTGCCTGTTATAGTTAGAATACATAGTGTGCAGCTCCGTTCTGAGAGTTCAGTAATTGTGATAAAGCACAATTAGGGGCCGGAGTGTTGGAGCTACATTAGTTTGTTTTCAGTAGTGGTAATTTTGTTAATTAATTTGTTTACTATTATGATTTTGCTCACATTAGTAATATATTTTGGTAAAATTCTTTTGTTGTTTGTTTAGTCTTTATTTTTGGTTAGTTTAATTATTATAATGTTTGCTTTAGACACCTGGGGGCAGTAGTGGGCACAGGCAAAGGTGAATATAGGCAGGAAGTAGTTAGTTACCTGTAGGCATCTGGGTGATGGGCATATGGTTTTTTACCAGCGTGAGAAATGCTGTATTGTTTGCTCAGTTGGAACAAATAAACCAGCCACAAAATCCTGAATCCAGTTTGGAAGTAGATTCATTGCTTGCCTGCGTACATTACCTGCCCAGGATGCTAGAAGTTGTCGTTTGAAAGTTTGATTTGAGTTTCATGTTTTTTTTTTGTTTGACAAACGGCCACTACAGCGTTATAAATGAACAGCGTTACTAACGCCGTTACTTTTTTCAGTAACGAGTAATCAAACGAATTACTTTTTTTCCCGTTACAACGCCGTTACCGTTACTGGCAAAAAAATGCCGCGTTACTAATGAGCTCACTGATGCAGTTTTCATCCGAGTAGCCCTCTCTCTCAGCCATATAGGACCTGCAAAGATTTTTCTGCTGCGGTTAGTCATAGCCTACACAAATATAGGCTAATTTTAAACTGTTAATAATGAACGATGCTCTGTGTGTGTCTGTGAGCATGCGAGCTGAGCGCGAGCGAATACCCTTTGTGACATGCTGGATCGAAAATATGTGAAATAAGTTTTTAGTCGACTAGTAGTTATTCATTTAAGCCATTAGTTGATTAATCACATTTATATTAATTTAATTTCTTAAATACTGGAGAGAATAAACCATAATAATGAGCGTTTATGTATAGGCTATATAGCACTCAAGCGCACGCATAACGTTTGCCATAAAGAACCGGCAAAAGTAATAATTATGAATGTGACCAAAACAGCAAGGAGACATTTTAATTGTTTATTAATAAAGTAATGTTTTCTTAATCAATGTCGGCTGCGAAGATGAAGTTGACATTGCTGACTCTCATCATCTCCGCATATACTGGACGCGCCTAGAGAGAGAATGTTCATAATCAGAGTAGCCTATTTCTTTTCGTTTTTAGATATTTCAAGCTTTCTATAGATATATTTCTCTTGTCTGCGAGGCAAGCAGCCTATACGCTGAGTTTCGGTTCTCTAGCCTGTAAGACGCGCTCCAGTTCACGCGCCAGTGATCGCGCCCGCGCCTGCCATGATTATATTGTCTGCTATATTTGCTTCTTATTTATTAAATCCAGGCAATTGGTTAATGAAACATTGATTAAAATTAAGATACAATTTTTACAAAACGAAATTCACTTTAAAGAAAGGCTTTCTACCAAACAAAACTTAATGAAGTGTTTAAAATCATGTCTGACCCACTCCATGACATGCTGTTCACTTTTCATAATCAAGTAAATTAATTTAAAACATAACATAGGACTATTTAAACATATATATGAAACTACATTTTCTTTAGTGGCCAACAGGTTATGTACAGTACAGAGAAATTTCATAAGAAAGAGCGGATCATGAGTCACGAGTCGGTTCAAGAATAATTTATTCTTAGACTTATATTTAATATTGGGGGCATTCAAGTTATTTGACATATTTAAATTTTTTTTTTTAAAGTAACGCAATAGTTACTTTCCCTGGTAATTAGTTACTTTTATAATGATGTAACTCAGTTACTAACTCCGTTACTATTTGTGAGAAGTAACTAGTAACTATAACTAATTACTTTTTTAAAGTAACGTGCCCAACACTGTTTGAGACTCACTGTATGTCATTTCCATGTACTGAACTCTTGTTATTCAACTATGCCAAGGTAAATTCAATTTTCAATTCTAGGGCACCTTTAATGAAAGATCAGAAGGATAAACAATGTAGATTTATTTTCATAGCCGCCTTTGATCATATTTACCAAGGGTGCCAATATTTGTGGATGGCACTGTATGAATTAATCATGAACCAATGGAGAGCTATCCTTAACTATATATTTTTCAAATCTGTTAAACTTATGTTCAAAACAATAACATAATAATAAATAAAAAAAAAACCTGAAGACAACAATTTGATACATTTCAGTAATACCTAATTGAAATACAAAACCTTTGTTACTGTTATGGAAGAATGACTTGGTTTGAGACATGTTTTTGTTAGTTTTAGTGTATTGAAGGTGACATTTGCTGCTGTGCTGAATTGTTTTGTATTTTCCCGGCGTCGAAATCAGGCAAATATAAATGTCTGCTTGTCAATATCCATGGATTAGGTTTCTTTGACAAACACTTTTGAGCCCAACCTGTAATTGTTTGTTTTACTCGCGTTTTCGCAGTTTCCGCTATTAAATCCAGTCATGCAGCAGGTTCTTCTGCCACTCAGCCCAGCTGAAGGAGAGCGTTCCGGCGGGAAAATGATTATTCTCTAGCATTCTTCTGCAGCCTTGTACTTTTGTCTTTTTTTTCTTTCTGCTTTTCCCCCTTGTTTTCTCTCCTCCTCTTCCCGCCCTTCCTTGCAATCTGAGACTTCTCTTCTCGCATGGTTTCCTGGCAGCCAGGGGTTTGTCTCCGTACTAAGACGTAGTAGGTTATGATGCATCGCTGAAGAAATTCACTAGCTAATCACGACTGTTTATGAGTCAGTTTGAGATCGAATTAAGATGTTTTGACGGACATGACATCTGGGACTAATTTCGTTTTTCTCGGGACAAACTGAAAGACGTAAATTACATTTGTGTATTCGAAGTAAAATATATAGATTGTAGTGAAAGTCAGCATGCTAATTTTGCTCAATATAAGGACCACATCACGAGAGCTGTTTTTCCAAACACATAACTTTGCGATGCTGTTTGCGAATGTTTATTAGAACCATGGTTTCATGAATAACTCGTTGAACTATGCTGATAACGACGGAACTTGCGACCATATTTGGCTAATGATGCTTTCGGGAAACACACCCCAGACTCGTCTTGCACTCGTGAACTTGTTTCCCACTCTGTTCCTGGAAGCATAACAGTCGGTGTGCCTCCAGCAGGAACATGGTTGGGAAACACTGGCTTAATGTAGCAACAATAAAGTATATTTAAGTGAAAAGCTCACAGAAAAGTCTTGGTTTTCATTTTATGGACCCACATGCACACGCACACATTTTCTCATGAAGACCCTCCCCTTTTTATAAGATATAAAATGGGCACTGAAACAGACGTTATTTCATTCTCCTCCTGATCAAAGATGGATCTGCAAATCTCAGTTTTTCTTCTCTTCATTCTTTTCACTGCAGGTACAAAGACAAATAATGTTTGTGATGTTACTGAGAATAATAACAGATCACTGATGCATCTCTCTCTGTTTCATTACTAAAGGACACTCTCTCAGCTGCTATGCATGCATTAGTCTGGGTTCTTGTGTGGGACAAACGGTAAAAACATGTCCCAGTAAATCTACTCGGTGCTTGAGTTTAACAGTTACACAAATTGGTAAGTCCAATATGATTTAAATGTACTGTTTTATTTAACTAAATCTTAAATCTTCTGCATAGATTTCTGATATTTAATTTGTTTTCTCTTAGTAATGTTATGTATTTAATTGTATTTAATTGGTCTTTCGTGTATCATTCATGATTTTTAGGTGACATTAGTTCAAACATGAAGATTAAAGGTTGTGTTGCTGCATGTCAAAATGGGACCATGAACTTAGGCAGTTCAAAGACAACTTATTCCTGCTGTGACACAGACGAGTGTAACCTCCAAGATCCTCCAGGTATTGTACTTCAATGATCATGTGCAAATGACTTATTTAAAGTCAACACTCATTTTACTTCCAAATGACATTCAATCAGGAAATAAAACAGGGTGCATCTTGTCTGTCATGATCTGATTGAATGGAGCAGTTAAAGGAGTGTTGTTTCATTAGATATTTTACAGAAAATACAGAAAGTAGAGAAAATCAAATAATACTTTTCCTCCTGTAGATCCTCCCAGCACTACTGTCCCCAATGGAAAGAAATGTTTTTATTGTGATGATCAGAGCTGCTCGAACACTGTGAGCTGTTCAGGGACTGAAGACCACTGCATTACATCTACAGGTAAAAAAAACAAACTGGAAAAGGATGAAGATTGATGTTTTCTTTTTTTATGTCCATCATTAATTTTAAACATTTGATTCTTTTCATCAGCGGATATTGATGGCCAGACATTTTTAAAAAAAGGCTGCATTTCTAAATCCGTCTGTGATGCTGTAGCAGAAGCAGCTGAGAGTCTTAATCTTGGGAGCATCTCATGTTGTGATGGGAACCTGTGTAACGGTGATCAGAATGTCATCCAGAGATCCACATATAACGGTGTTCAGAGTGTCTCCCAGAGCTTCCTGTTTCTCTGCTGTTCTCTGCTCTCCTACTTCCTGCTGCACTGAATCCAGCAGCTCTTCATCCTACAATGAGACACATTGACTGTACAGAATATAGAGCTTGTATTTTATCTGGACTATCCTTACTTTTCAGTTGATAAAAAAAAAAAAAAATCTCTCAATATATTTTTATTTATTTGAAAAGGGACCATGTATAATTTTAAACATAAATGTTTCCATTATATGCATTGTACCGGATTTAGCCCAAAGCTAATTTTCATCCACAGTGCCCCGGTAGAATATCACAAACAGCTCCAAAAAACACACACACACACACACACACACACACATTCTGCTGTATTAGAGGCAAAAATAAATACATAAAACAAATTAGTAAGAAGTTAATTAAACTGCAACCATGTCAATGTTTACAGAGTTGGATAGATTTTTTAAAAAGATTTAAGCTTCAATTTAAAAAGACCAATAGATGTACATCCTTTTATATCCTAAGGTATTTCAAAAGTAGTACACTCTAAAAAATGCTGGGTTGTTTTAACCCAAATTTGGGTCAAATATGGACAAACCCAACCGTTGGGTTAAAAAATGCATTTAAAAATTTAACCCAATGGTTGGGTTTGTCCATTTTTGACCCAAACTTGGGTTGAAACAACCCAGCATTTTTTAGAGTGTAGCTTTCACTGAGAAAGATGATAGTCCAAAAGCAAAATGATGAAAAGAAAGGACACAATCACCTCACAAGATCTCACAGTTTTTAGAACAATAAAAAAAGAAAAGAAAAATAGTATAAAAGGAGCCAAAATGGTCAAAACTCAAAAACGTATTTTTCTCTAAGATCCTACATAGATGATGGATTTGTTTTTGTTTTTTTCTAAAACATTTAAAGTATGTTTATATTGGGATTTCAAGGGTTAGTTCACCCAAAAATGAAAATGATGTCATTAATTACTCACCCTCATGTCATTCCACACCCGTAAGACCTTTTAAGATATTTTTTATAAAATCTGATGGTTCCGTAAGGCCTGCGTCGCCGGCAATAACACTCCCTTTTTCAATGCCCAAAAAACTACTAAAAACATATTTAAAACAGTTCATGTGACTACAGTGTTTCTACCTTAATATTATAAAGTGACAAGAATACTTTTTGTGCACCAAAATTAACAAAATAGTGACTTTTTTCAACAATATCTAGTGATGGGAGATTTCAAAACACTGCTTCATGAAGCTTCGAAGCTTTACGAATCTTTTGTTTCGAATTAGTGAATTACTGAAATCATGTGACTTTGGCGCTATGAACCACTGATTCAAAACAAATGATTCGTAAAGCTTTGAAGCTTCATGAAGCAGTGTTTTGAAATCAATCATCATATTGACTCTTTTTTTTTTTTTGCCACACAAAAAGTATTCTCGTCGCTTTATAATATTAAGGGCTTTAGCATATCATTAACTGACCGCGCAGAGGAGTCTCAATGTGTATGATGGGCATGGGGTGCACATAACTTTTTTGAAGCCTGATCACACGAAAATGCGTATCAATAATACGAGTGTGTAATCTCGTGGAATGTATACGCCAAAATGCGTTTTGGCGTGCATATAATATGCACTTTATGGCAAAGTGTCAAAAAATTTAATTGAAAATTAGAGCTAAATTTACTAACAAAAGTGGCTCAGAGTTTATTCTCTGGATATAATTAATCTGTCTCCATGTTTTAACACGATCACTAAATAACCAAATTCATATGATCAGAATTTCTCTTGCATTTTTTGATTTAACAAGCATGTTAAAGCAGCCAGAGAAAATCTAATGATAAAATATGAAGAATCAAGAGTCCATCTAAAGCAAATGCTCACCTCCATAACAGTGACTTCAAACTTTATTATTTTCTATAAAACACCCACATAGAAAGTGACATTCTCGTGACCTTGTGCAACTTTGCCTAAAAGTTCTCTAAAAGTGACAAAAATTCTAAACCTTTACAGAACATTCAGGATGTTTCTGAAACGCCCTCTTTTGGTAATGAAAGTGCTGCAGTTCAAGGTTCCTTATATGACTTTAGGGGGACGTTCCAATTTGGTTATTTTATGGTCACATAAGAACGCTACAAAGAGGACATTTGGGACATTAACTGAACGTTCCCACATGGTCCTCTGTTGGTCATTTAATAACGTTTAGGTTGACGTTCTATTTTGGTTATTTTATGGTCAAAAACAAATGTTACAAAGAGGACATTTGGGAAGTTAACAGAACGTCCTATTGTAATAGTCCCCTAAACATTCCCAGAACGTCCTGAATGTTCCCTGAAGGTCCACCAAATAACGTTCCCCAAACCTTAAAAGAACTCCACATCGTGACCGTCTCGGAACGTTCTGGGAACGTTACTAGACAACATCCTTAACACCAGTAGGGACGTTCTGAGAATGTTCTGGGAATGTAAAATTTCTAGCGGGCTAAACTATTTTTAACACTAGTCTAATTACTGGGGTTGTAATTAGATTATGGGCCCAGTCTTGTTTCTTCTAATTTTAATAACTCTAGGCCTATATCAAACTTGCCATTTCTTTCTAAGATTCTTGAGAAAATTGTGTTGACCCAGCTGCAGTCCCAATTGATGTCAGTTAATATTCTTGAAAAATTCCATTCGGGTTTTAAGCCTGAACACAGCACGAAAACTGCACTTTTAAAAGTTGTAAATGATATTTTACTAAAAACAGATAAAGGGAATGCCGTAGCTCTGGTGCTTCTAGACTTAAAGAGATAGTTGACCCAAAAATGAAAATTTGATGTTTATCTGCTTACCTCCAGGGCATCCAAGATGTAGGTGACTTTGTTTCTTCAGTAGAACACAAATGATGATTTTTTAACTCCAACCGTTGTGGTCTGTCAGTCTTATAATGTGAGTCAATGGGAATTCCATCTTTAAGAGTAAAAAAAAAAACATGCACAGACAAATCCAAATTAAACCCTGCGGCTCGTGACGACACATTGATGTCCTAAGACACGAAACGATCGGTTTGTGTGAGAAACCGAACAGTATTTATATAATTTTTTACCTCTAATACACCACTATGTCCAAATGCCATGAGCATCCATTGTGTGAGGTCTGAATGCACTCTGATGCCAGAAGTGATCTCTCGCACTCATTGACATATACACGCGAGAGATCACTTCCGTCATCAGAGCGCATTTTCAGACCTCACCAACCGGCTGTATTATCTTATCCAAATAATATCAAACATGTTGTGATCTGAAGATAAAACAACATCTGGGACTGTTTATTTACACATACACAGAAGCAACTTAATAAGAAGCATCATGTTCTTTACTCACACAACCACAGACACACATTGTACTCACACACACACACCCATCCAGACCACATTCATATGTCAGATGTGACACACGCAGCATGCGGATGCTTCTCTTCTGTGATTCCTTTACCTGGATATTTGTATAAAATTGTTCTGTTAAATATAACTGCCTTCTTATCTAAAACCGAATCCAGAAACAGAACCATTATTTTCAAGTAGAATTAAAGTCTTCCCATGGGCTGATTATGTACAGGCACAACAGGGCTAAATTTCCTCAAGGGTTAAAGGCTTTTTGTTTGCTTTTTTCCGCAACAAAACACTATAGCAACAAACCACCACAACACTTCCTTAAATGCCAATGTAGTGACATAAATAGTCAATTTGTCACTTGAGGTGTTGTAGGGTGGTTTCTGATGCATGAGATCCAAACAAGATAAATCATCCTCCAAATACTGCTTTATCAAATTTATTCATCACACAGTTCCTCTGCACAGTGCATATAAAATCCCATCAAACGCCATCACATATTTACCTCCAAACTTGCCCTGCGTTCCATTCGGAAGGGCTCATCCCTATGCCCTAATCCCTTCAAAGGGTTTACCCTCCCGAGTGAGAGCTTCGAAGGGATGAAGGGTGTAGGGGTCAACAAAACTCTTCTTTTGGAACGCACTTCTGCGTCATCTTAACGAGACAATCAAAGAGGAGTAGATTGTGCAAGCTGTGCCCTTTGTTTAACGTTAGTTTATTTATTTATTTTAGGTTTATCGCATGTAGGCTATATTGTGTATGTATTTTAAAGATTTGAATGGGCTGATAAAGGGAGCTGTAAAGTATTTTTGTTGAAGTACAATGTCGTTTTGACCATAATAATGTACCAAATCTAACTCGTATAAATATTACAGTAGTATAGAAAAATACTATATATACATTTATATGTAAAATCGAACTCCGAGCCTCCTGTACCCATTCTGTGACGTCAAGAACTTCCCTGTGCAAAGGATCATGGGGGCCCGAAGTGTCCATCAGTTGTACCCTTTGAAATCCTTCATTCCGAAGGGCCCTTTGAAGTGGCCAGTTTTGAGCACTTCGGTTTGGAACGACCTTTCAATATGGCGGCCATGATTATTTTCACTCTGAAGTGCCCTTCGGAGGGCAATATATCCCGTTTGGAATGCACCGATGGTCAAAAATGTTGTGCTTCCCTCTAATTACACACCTGCCTTTTCTTACTCTTTGCCTACCTATATACTCATTAAGGCCCACACTCCACCCAGTGGTCAAAAAACAGAATTACAACAGACATAATGGCTCTTACACCTCAGCCCCTATTGTACATGGCAGATAGACAATACAAATACAAAGAGCCATTAAAGCCCAAAGCAACACTGTAAACTTTGCATTCATCAGTCCTCTGTAGGTTAGAAATTAAACAGTCTTTGCAATCAGTCCATTACATTTCCATGCTGTCATAAAACAGACAAAGCTTTGTTACAGGTCTCTCGAGTACACTGGTTTTAGTTTGTACTTACAGACTCATACAGAACAGACTTCCAGAACTCGTCCCATCAACCAAGATCCACATGGAGCTGTTGAATCCACAATGAAAACAATGTAACCAGGAACAAAGTTTCTCCTTTCCTTGTTCCATTTCTGCCAAAGTATTTCATTTGTCTATCTTTTGGACTATTTTGTCCAAAAGATGGACACTATACGTTTGTCACTATATGTGCTAAAAATAGTCCACAAAGGTTTATGCAGCTACTGAGAATCTCTGAAATTGAGAAAAATGACTTGAGTTGTATGTTCTGTTTTAAGTTTTTTTGAAGATGATCATTTCAATCCTTTTTCAGTAAGTTCTGAACATGTAAACAGTATTTGGGATAAAATCCCCCTTGTTGAAAGAGCTACAGACGCCCCGATGTCGAAGCCAAAGACCAACCGCACCCAAAACACCATTAGATTGGCACAAGCTGAAGATTTATGCTTATATAATCAATACTGCACTAAATGCAAAATACAGCAGATCTCATGAATTGGTAAAAAATTATTAAATGAGAAAATGATTCACTTTCCTCTCGTGTCAAATGGCAAGGATCAGTTACTCAGAAAATCCATCAGGCACAATGAATTTCTATTGTTTTGTCACTAAAGAAATTATTATTATAAGGTGACAACATTTATTATATTTATTATATATTATTGCTATTATATAAATGTGGCCTAAAGGTCCCTCTAGCCTCTTTGTATTTTTTTACCACTTTCTTCCACACAAATAATATCACTCTATCAACATTTAATGAAAATAAAATATATATTTTTCAATCTTTAGACATTTTAGCACACCAAGCAATTCCTCATGCTGATGCTATAGTAAAGAAACGCTAAATGGCCAGAAGAATGTGGACATCTGAACACCTCACCCATATGTTCCTGTTGATGTTTTCATTAAAGTGTTAATGGAGAGTTGATCCTCCCTTTGCTGCTATTACGGCTTAGAACCGACATCACTGAGGTTCAGGGCTGGGTTTGGCGCAGGCCAGTCAAGTTCTTCAACACCAGATTCCTCAAAAGAACAAACTGATTGTATGGTGTAACATTCAATATTTAATTGCTGTCACTGGAATGACTGAACTCATTAATCATGACAAGGCTTCCACATTCTTTTGGCCATTTAATGCACATTTACTGCATCAAACAGCCAGTTTCAGAAGTTTTCAGTCATCCTAAAGAGCTTTTTTAGCTGGCTCAGCTGAGTAAAATATATCTGCGGGACAGTGCCCTCAGGAACAGGATTGGACACCCCTGGTATTTTGCATGTTACAGAACACATCTGGGTAATTTCATGCACGCTCTGAACTTGCATTCTTGAGTATTGTAATCGAACTTCAGATGATGATGTAGAACGAGAACACAATGACACAAGATCACATAAGAACACATTTTGAGAAACAGCCCTGAAATGGGTGTGTCTGACAAAGGAAAAAATTCAAAATGTGCAGTTTGGGGTGGTCCAGGAACAGGGTTGAGAACCACTGTCTTAAACTCATGAACAAAACTGACATCATCTAATTTTCTCATGAAGATCCTCCCCTTCAGACAAGCTATAAAATGAGCCTGAAACAGGTACGTTATTATGTTCACCTGCCGATCAAAGATGGATCTGCAAATCTCAGTTTTTGCTCTCTTCTTTCTTTTCACTGCAGGTACAGAGATGTATAGTGTTTGCTTTTGATGTTATTAGGTACAAATGCAGATCATTAATGTCTCTCTAACTGTCTCTCTCTTTTAATTACTAAAGGACACTCTCTCAGCTGCTATAAGTGCACGGGTCAGTCAACTTGTAGCAGTGAATTCGAATCATGCAAAGAAGGATCCAATTGCCTGAATTCAGTATTGATAAATCCATTTGGTAAGTCCAGTGTGACGGATGGTAAATTACTGTTAGAAATGACTGAGATGCTGATACAGTGGAAAGAAGAAGTATATTTAATGCATAAATATAGGATTTATGGTTGTAAGCATAGAATATCTAGTATTGTATTTCTGCTGTGCAGTTGAACGGCTCATTCCTGTATCATTCCTCTGCTTTAGATGAAACTACTCTTAAGTATAAAGGTTGTGCTCCTGCCTGTCAAAGAGGGTCCATGAATATCGGCACTGAACAGTGGTATTCTGAGTGCTGTGACACTGACTTCTGTAACAAACTTGATCTTTCAGGTATTGTGCTTTACTGACTATACGGAATAGACTATTTTCTTTAAAGTCAACACTCATTTTACATCGAAAGCACATTCAATCAGGAAATAAAATGTAGGGTGGGATTTGACTTTCTCCTAGGAAATCATTGAATTGAGCAGTGATGTTATATTTTGTACAGAAAATAAAATGAAGAATACCTGTTTTCCTCCTGTAGAACCCAACACTATTATCCCCAATGGAAAGAAATGTTACTCTTGTAAAGGACAGAGCTGCACAAACACAGTGTTCTGTTCAGGGTCTGAAGACCGCTGCATTACAGCTACAGGTGAGAATTTTGGAAATGGGAAAAAAAAGATTAAAGTCATTGTTTTTGTCCCTCCATCATTCATTTTAAACATTTGATACAGATCACAAATACCAATGTCCAGCTTAGATTGACTCAATCTTTGTTTTCTTTCCTTTTATCAGGCATCTCAGACATTTTCAAAGGTTGTATCTCTAAATCTCTTTGTGATGGCACAACACCGATTCCTAATATTGTGGACTTCTCATGTTGTGAGGGGAACCTGTGTAACGGTGCTCAGACTACCACCCCGATTACCACCCCGAGCACCACCATGAGCTCCACCCCGAGCACCACCACAAAGGTCACCACGAGCGTCGCCCAGAACTCCACATTTAACAGTGCCAAAAGTGTCTCCCAGAGCTTCCTGTTCCTCTGCTGTTCTCTGCTCTCCTTCTTCTTGCTGCACTGAATCCAGCAGCTCTTCTGATTCTGCAGATGAAGCAAAGACAAAATGAGATGCACTTTACAAACATATATACAGTAGCTTGTATTTTCTCTGTACTATTTTGAGTCCTGATGTGATTAATTGAAAACCATATTGGAAATCACCTTGTTTCTGGATTAATATTTAAATCTTGTCATGCTGTAAAATAAATATACTGCTTTAATAAAAATATTTTGGTATCAATCAATCTTAAATGGTCTGATTTTTAATTTTCATACTTTTTTGAGTGATGATTATCTATATACAGTGGGTACGGAAAGTATTCAGACCCCCTTAAATTTTTCACTCTTTGTTATATTGCAGCCATTTGCTAAAATCATTTAAGTTCATTTTTTTTCCCTCATTAATGTCCACACAGCACCCCATATTGACAGAAAAACACAGAATTGTTGACATTTTTGCAGATTTATTAAAAAAGAAAAACTGAAATATCACATGGTCCTAAGTATTCAGACCCTTTGCTGTGACACTCATATATTTAACTCAGGTGCTGTCCATTTCTTCTGATCACCCTTGAGATGGTTCTACACCTTCATTTGAGTCCAGCTGTGTTTGATTATACTGATTGAACTTGATTAGGAAAGCCACACACCTGTCTATATAAGACCTTACAGCTCACAGTGCATGTCAGAGCAAATGAGAATCATGAGGTCAAAGGAACTGCCTGAAGAGCTCAGAGACAGAATTGTGGCAAGGCACAGATCTGGCCAAGGTTACAAAAAAATTTCTGCTGCACTTAAGGTTCCTAAGAGCACAGTGGCCTCCATAATCCTTAAATGGAAGACGTTTGGGACGACCAGAACCCTTCCTAGAGCTGGCCGTCCGGCCAAACTGAGCTATCGGGGGAGAAGAGCCTTGGTGAGAGAGGTAAAGAAGAACCCAAAGATAACTGTGGCTGAGCTCCAGAGATGCAGTCGGGAGATGGGAGAAAGTTGTAGAAAGTCAACCATCACTGCAGCCCTCCACCAGTCTGGGCTTTATGGCAGAGTGGCCCGACGGAAGCCTCTCCTCAGTGCAAGACACATGAAAGCCCGCATGGAGTTTGCTAAAAAACACCTGAAGGACTTCAAGATGGTGAGAAATAAGATTCTCTGGTCTGATGAGACCAAGACAGAACTTTTTGGCCTTAATTCTAAGCGGTATGTGTGGAGAAAACCAGGCACTGCTCATCACCTGTCCAATACAGTCCCAACAGTGAAGCATGGTGGTGGCAGCATCATGCTGTGGGGGTGTTTTTCAGCTGCAGGGACAGGACGACTGGTTGCAATCGAGGGAAAGATGAATGCGGCCAAGTACAGGGATATCCTGGACGAAAACCTTCTCCAGAGTGCTCAGGACCTCAGACTGGGCTGAAGGTTTACCTTCCAACAAGACAATGACCTTAAGCACACAGCTAAATTAACGAAGGAGAATCTGCTCATTTGTCACTTTGGACAAAAGCGTCTGCTAAATGATTATGCGTAAATGCAATAATAATCTAATCTGTATCTATCAAGATCAAAATATAAAGATAATAATTAGATTATGAGGTGCCTTTCATTTGTAAAGTATGTAACTTTATTATTAAAGAATATATTTTTAAAATTGAAATACATTTCAATAAATATTTAAAAAAAAATACTATAATAAAGATTTCTTAGTAATTTTTATTATTAAGAAAATAATGAGACAAAATCTAGAAGAAATCAAAGATACAATAACTACGCTTTTTACTGTATTATAAGCAATGCAAAAAAACATCTAAACTTAATGAGATTTTGCTGCAACTTGGTTTTAATAAATATGTTAATATAAAAATATACAAAATATCCAGAAACTGTGTAAAAAGCAATTGGAAATGGAACATGTAGTTACAGTATACTGGACTAAAATACTTTCTCGTTTCAGAAGAGCTCTGATGCCAATTATGCTTCCTTTCACACATGCACAAAAATCACCAATGACCATAAATCACCACTGTTTATTTACACTTACAATATTAAACATACACAGAAGTGACTTAAAAGAAGCATCATGTTCTTTTCCTACTCAGACAACCACAGACACACACTGTTGTTGCATTTAGTGCAGTGTGGTGATTATATATATAGGTCGTCTTCTTGTGTCAAGGATCAGTTACTCATAAAATCCAACAGGGCACAATAAATATCTATTGTTTTGTCACTAAAGAAATTATTATCATAAGTTGACAACATTTATTATATTTATTATATATTTTTATATAAATATGGCCTAAATGTCCCTCTAGCCATCAAAACAAACTTCTTTTACCACTTTCTTCCACACAAATCATATCGTGCTATCAACATTTAATAAAAATTAAATATATATTTTTCCATCTTTAGGCATTTTACAGTGGTCACATGCTTCATGCCTCATGCATTCTGGGAGCCACGAATGAGTTTTGTATGAGGCACCCAGAATGCATTGCGGCATGAAGCATGTGACCACTGTTGAGATTCATATGCTGATTCTTGATGTCTGTGTGTGAATAAATCTTGCAGGTGTTTTAAAATGTTTAGTGCAGTGTTAATTTTGACAGCAAATTTTGATTTAGTTTTAGTCATAGTCTTTTGACTAAAATGCCATTTAGTTTTAGTCATATTTTAGTCATCGGAAATTGTTTTAGTTTTAGTCTAGTTTTTGTCGACTAAATATCATAAGATTTTAGTCGACTAAATCTACAGTAGTTTTAGTCGACTAAAATCTAATTTAGTTAAATTGTAATGCATTAAGCATTTGTCTAACAATACACAGATCCTATACACTGATATAGGTACATCTGATATTCCCCAAACTGTTTTTGTTCTCCCAAACTGTACTTTGCTCGCCAAAGCGGGTGGTTTTTGAGAGTTCAAGTGCAAAAAAGACACGAAAGAGCAAAATTCAGCATATTTAAAAATAAATTGTAAATTCACATATACAGTAGTTCAGGGGCGGATCCAGACTAATTTTCTGTTAACAGCTTAACTGTCATGAAAGGAGCTTTGTTGTAGTATTGTTGAGTAAAGTTCATAAAATGTACATTATTTCTCAGTGGAATTTGTAAAACTATGTTTTGTGGAGGTCCTCTAGGGGGGTCTGGGGGCATGCCCCCCAGAAGAAAATTTTGTACATTTTAAGGTTAAATGCATCAATCTGGTGCACTTTGAGAGCTCAAAATTAAGAGCTTCAACCCATGTACACAGTGTACACATTGACCAAAGAAACAGCATTGTACCTGGGCATGAAAGATGGTTCAAACATCTTTTAGTCATGATATTATCTCAGTCTACATTGTGCTTTAGGATGCCAAACAATTATTACAATAATATAAAAATAATAATATAATAATTTTTAGGCCTATAGAATTATTCATATGACAGTAATATCCACATATTGTAACAAATGCACTCTAAAATAAATTTAAAAATAAAAAATATTTTACACAACAGTGCACAAATTATTTTACACAAAAGTTACTTTACACAACAGTATAGGGAAATTACAATAGCCTACTTTTGTAGTAATTAATAAGATAAATCCTTGCACTTCTATTTTGATCAGCTGATCTCGTGAGCAAATGTGCACACTTATTTTTAAAACACGCAGCACAAACAGACTGTATTATATACTTAATCACTGTAATTTGCTGTTTCATAAAGGCACAAAACCATATCACAGCTTCGATTTAGTTCGTTGGCAAAATACAACGTTACAGACCATTTTGGCTATGCATGTTTAAAATGAAACGGTGGCACAGGGTCATTGATGGGAAACACTGAATGAATGTTTAGCTGACAAATGTGCTAAAGTTGTCATATCAGCTGTTATATCATAACAAAAACCTTCAACCGGACCAAACGAGAGTCTCGAGGCCTGCCGCTGCTCTGAGTGAGTGACAGGAGGCGTTTCTGTGTTCAACTGCAGTGTGCGTGAACTCGCTGTCGGACAGAAGAGAGAAAGCGCTACCGGTGTATGGATACTGTAGAAAGCGGTATCTTATAAGCAATCGCTTAGCATAAATGTGCGCTATTCATTAATTGAGAATCAGTCTGAAGTGAGCCCGTAGAGTGCGCAACAGCGCCGCGTTTCCCGCAGTTAGATCAGCACATTACACTTCAAATGTGCGCATCTTCCACACAGGACAGTAGTCCTGACTGGATTTGGGATTTCATTTTCGTCTCGTTTTTATTCGTTGACGAAAATTAGAGTAGATTTTAGTCATAGTTTTAGTCATTCAAAACGCATTTTTTTTAGTCATCGTCTCGTTTTCGTTCGTGAAAAAATGTCGTTAACGAAAATTATTCGTCAACGAAATTAACACTGGTTTAGTGTACAATGTACTTTTCAGATTTATTGTTTTGATCTCATTTGTTCAACTGTTTTGTTATTCTAAAAAAGATCCAGCTCAAAGTTAACAACATTTTTTTTCACATAAAGCTCAGTCATTAGACCAGTGAAAAAAGCCACTACATGATGACAATTATATTTTTATCATCAAACAGCTGACAACAGCTAAACACATTTTCTCTTGCTTTTCTTGTCATACCGAGCAGCCAGAGAAAAACCAACACTAAAAAAAACAAGTCAAACTGCCTAACTGAAGCAAGCACTGACCTCGATCATGGTGACATCAAACCAAACTTATTTTCAACAAATCATCAACATCTAAACCTCTGGTAATTCTCAATAACAACTTTTGTAGATGTATGTCAGAAATAAAGTCAGTCTGGTCAGTAATAAGTAAAGCTGGTAATGCTGTTTGTGGAGATGTTTCATTAAATCTTCAGAAATTTAATGTCTTTTATCTTCATTTCATCGAAGGCTGTGGCTGAAGTTGTAGTTCCTGTTGTTCCTCTGTCCTTCAGTGATTCTGCTCTTTATCACCTAATTATCTCATTAACTCCAGCATGTTTCTGTTACATTTAACAGCCTGTAGTGTGCACACTGAGCAGTGTTCAGTTCATCTGGGCTAACCCATGTGGGGCCTCCATGGAAACCGTGGACAAAACTGGCTGGGCCCCAGTTATGCCGAGTTCAGACTGCACGATTTTAGCCGTGATTTTGGCTCGCTGACAAATGCCTGAAATCACAGGCAAATCGGTGCTCAGTCACGTGAGTGACAGTGTGAATGAGCAAAGACACGATCTGAGAGAATCGCAGATGAGTCGCCGACGCCCGTGAGATATTTGGCATGCTAAATATCTGGACCTGTCGGCGATTCAAAATCTTGCTGTGTGAAAATTGTACATGCATATTATATTTTAAGTTGATAATCATTGAGTTTATAAGACTGGTTTATTCTTTCTATATACCTTGGACATATAGAACCGCGTTTGTGCATCAAATGTGCACTGTGGTTGCGAATCTTTTGAACCGGTTCATTGAGCCGAACAGTCCGAAAAGAACTGCTTCATGGAAATGAATCGGACTTTGCATCACTAGATTCCACAAACAAAAGGTTCTTTAATAAAACAAACTCAGATCATTTAAAAGCAAGAAGACAACGTTACAGTGTGCCTACACACACACAAACAATACCAGACAAAAACTGAATGAAAAGGAGGAACAAAAATACACAGTGATTGAACTCAAATGATGAACAGGTGATTACGCATTAATCAGAAACAATAGTAACAAACGAGGAGTGGGAAACCGAAACAAAGAAAAAACAGGTAATAGATAGAAACAAATGAAAACGAAACCAAAACAGGCTGTTTGTGATACTACTAGTACATAGTATACTTAAAAATATAAATGAACTTTACTCAAGTATACTAAATAATATTAACTTGAAGTTATTTTTTCGAAGGGGTATGTGAACAATTCTTCAGTGACAACAAGTGTTGAGGGATGTGTTGTTGTTGATTTTTATTCACTGTTTTTTTTGTTTGTTTGTTTGTTTGTTTGTTTTGTTATGTTTTTTTGGGGGAAAAAAGCCTTTAATCCCCCTCTGTCCGGAAATGTTATCCAGTTGGCCCAGAAACCCCAGCGGCACCCCTGTCTATGTGTCCATGTTAGTTGGTCTGTATTTCAGGGAACAATTTTTTAAACTGTTGTTACAATTTACCAGAATAACAGAAGAGAAGGGGTGTGTGTGTCAGTGCAAATGTGAATGTGGTGTGGATGTGTGTAGTTCATGTGAAATGTATGAAATAAGTCTGTGGTTGTGTGGGTGTCACTGAGTAAGAAAAACTTACATGATGCTTCTTTTCTCTTCTGCGTTTGCTAAATATTGTAAATGTGAGCAATTTATGGTCATATTGTTATAAAGAAGCATATATATTTGTGCATTTAATGCATGCATTTGTAGGAGCTCTTCATATATTTGTAGATTGATTTGTCTATGTGAGGATGTAGACTACAGTGACTTGAGTGTTCTTATGAAATGATAAGGTCCCCACTTTGGTTTTCAATTCAATTCAATTCAATTCAATTCACATTTATTTGTATAGCGCTTTTCACGATACATATCATTTCAAAGCAGCTTTACAGAGAATGCATGTCAACATTACAATTTAAAGAATGCAGTTAGCAAATAATGTAATAATTTAGGCAAATCATTTTTGGGTTTTTTTTCTTCTTTTAGTCCATATACTGTAACTTTATGTTCCATTTCCATCTGCTGTTTACACAGTTTCTGGGTTAAAGGCACATGGAACAACATTTACCATACAACAATCAAGCAAAAAGTTCTATTTTTGCATATTTTATATGATTTTTTTTATTAAAACCAATTTGCAAAGTCGCATCAAGTTTAGATTTTTTTTTACATTGTCTCAAAAATAAATACAATAACACATAAGGAGCCTGTTTTTGCATCTTTCATTTATTTATCTTTGACACTTTACAATAAGGTTCCATTTGTAAACATTTGTGAACTACATTAACATGAACAATGAAAAATACTTCTAAAGCATTTATTAATCTCAATCTGAGTCTACATTACAGTTTTTCTCGATTGCTAACACACTATAGCCTAACTGGTTCAGTTGGCCCAATTTCCCAAACCATTCATTCAGTTCTAGAAACAAAGAGACATTTGTGTTTAGAGTTTTAGAGGCACAATTTAAGAAATGTGTTTATCTGTTAATATTATTTAATGGACCTGATATACAATGAATTAACAATGAACAGTTGTATTTTTATTAATGTTAACAAATAAAAATACAAAAAAAAGTACATTTTAACAATTGTTAACAAAGACTATGTAACAAATTCAGATTTTTGCCTTGATATATATATATATATTTTTTTTTTTTTAAATATTTTTTTATATCAGTATATAATAATGGATCATTGCTCATCACTCAGTACTGTTATGATGATCTCAGGCACAAAGTTGCAACTTTGAGTTGCAACTTTTATTTTACTGAGATAAAAACCAGCTCTCTCAGATCATTATTTCAAGTCATTCTGAATCGATTGGGCTCAAGGAGGCATTAGAGATGATGTCGCTCTCTGAAACAGTGTCTAAACAATGTTTGCACCTCACAAGCATGTGTGATTTCTCAGGACACATTTAGGTCATGTCAGGTTTGGTCTATATGTGAGATATGTGTGTGTGTAGGTGTGTGTGTGTGTGTGTGTGTATGACGGGTGTGTCTGTGGTTGTGAGTGTCACTGGGTAAGAAAATAAATGTGTTAATCTTGCAAGTCTCTCTGGACAAATGTCTTTTTAAAAGGCTCAATGTCTTACAGTTTTTTTTCCAATTGCTAACAAGCGTTTACCAATACATAAAGTACTTTTTCTAAACTCTTAACACAGCAACACACCTACATCACACAATTAGCCAAATAGTTCATTTTCTGCCCAAAACCATATTTTGTTAAATAAGTACATATTTTACATTTCAAAATGTAGAAAATATTTTCTACATACACTGTAAAATGTAGTTGAGTTTACTTAGAAAGCTTAATTAAACTGTTGGGTTTAAATAAAAAACTTAAGGAAACCGACTGCCTTAAATTTAGCAAGTAAGTTAACTCATCATTTTGAATTGATAAAACTAGCTACCACACAGTACAGAGTACTTAGAAATCTTGAGGATTGGTAATTCAATTTTACAAATTGAGTACTTAGTTCAGTCATGTTAAAAATCTTGTTCACATTATGTAGAAACTGCCTTAAATTTCTCAAGCATTTTTTACTCAAAGTTGCAACAATGGACCATACATTTATTTGTATTTATTAAACTGGAGATACTGTTGAAAATAATAAAGTTTGATGTCACCATCATGGTGGAAAGTGTTTGCTTTAGTTGGGCTCTTGACCTTGACTTTTAACATTAGTGTTTCTCTGGCTGTCGTAACTCAGTGTTTGTAAGATACAGCTGTTATGGTGAAAAAAGCCAAAAGAAATGCTAGGATTGATCTGTTGGATCTGTACTTATAATGTCATCATCAAAAACCCACAGATTTCATTCCAAGGTTTGTACTTGATCAAAAGTGTGCTTTGTCACTATAAACAATTATTTTATTGCTGAAACTAGATCAAGAGACTGAGCACGGCTGAGATCATATATTTTTAATATTATATTTGTCAAAAAACATTTTGGGCTACTTTTAGACACACAGAGACATCAATAATCAGCGTATAAATCTCAACAACGTTGACATGCAATGCATGCTGGGAGCCAACATAGTATAAAACTCATCCATGGCTCCCAGCATGCATTGCAGCATGAAGCATGTCACCGTTGTTGAGATGCATACACTGATTCTTGATGTCTCTGTGTGTCTATATAGTCCAAAATGTTTTTTGACTAACATATTAAAAATATGCTTTCAACAGTGTTCCGTCTCTTGCTATAGTTTCATTGATTATTAAAAAATGCTTATTTGTTTTTAATGACAAACCACACTTTTGATTAAGTACAAACTTCAGGATTAAATCTGTGGGTATTCAATGATATCATCAGGAAAGATGCAATAGATCAATCCCAGTATTTCTCTTGGCTTTTTTCACCATAACAGCTGTGTCTTACAAACACTGAGTTACGACAGCCAGAGAAACACTAATGTTAAAAGTCAAGGTCAAGAGCCCAACTAAAGCAAACACTTTCCACCATGATGGTGACATCAAACTTTATTATTTTCAACAGTATCTCCAGTTTAATAAATACAAATAAATGTATGGTCCATTGTTGCAACTTTGAGTAAAAAATGCTTGAGAAATTTAAGGCACTTTCTACATAATGTGAACAAGATTTTTAACATGACTGAACTAAGTACTCAATTTGTAAAAACTTACTTGCTAAATTTAAGGCAATCGGTTTCCTTAAGTTTTTTATGTAAACCAACAGTTTAATTAAGATTTCTAAGTAAACTCAACTAACTACATTTTACAGTGAATCCTCAAGATTTCTAAGTACTCTGTACTGTGTGGTAGCTAGTTTTATCAATTCAAAATGATGAGTTAACTTACTTGCTAAATTTAAGGCAATCAGTTTCCTTAAGTTTTTAAGTAACCCAACAGCAGAGGTGGAAAGTCCAGGGGTCAGAAAATAAAAGTCCTGCCATATTTTTTTCCACCCACTGAAGCAGTGTTAAAGTTAATGAGATAATTAAGTGATTAATTGAGTGATGATTAAGCATTATTGAAGACACCTGATGATAACAAGCAGAATCACCAAAGGAGAAAATCACTATTTTTAAGACACCATCACAGAGATCAGGGTTTGCTTTAGTTGAGCTCTTGACCCTTGACTTTTTAACATTAGATTTTACTTGGGCAGTTTTAACTGCATTAAAACCAACCAGACAAGCAAAGTTAAAAGATGATCAGATGGTGTTGGTTATGTTTTCACATAATCATTATTTGATCTGAATCACTGAACTCATTTAGAGCCCAATCTCTGAGTTAGATTTACATTATTGATTACAGCAGCACTGTGATTCTGCAGCACAAGATCCAGTTTTTTTTTTTTTTTCAAAATAATTCTAAGGTTTCATAAAGTTCTTAGAAAAAAAAAAGGCTCTAATTTAGACACACATATCAATAATCAGCCTGTGAATCTCAACAGTGGTGAGAATAATTAAGCATGATGCAATGCATTCTGGGTGCCACCAATCAAAATTCATCCACGGCTCCCATCATGCATTGCTGCATGAATAAATTATGAGCTTAATTGTTTTAGTAATTTTCTTTATTCTCACTATTTTGTTTTGTTGTCACTAAAGCAAACGCCAATCTCCATGATGGTGGCTTAAAAATTGTGATTTTCTCCTTTGGTGATTCTGCTTGTTATCATCAGGTGTCTTCAATAATGGTCAATCATCACTCAATTAATCACTTAATTAACTCATTAACTTTAACACCGCTTCAATGTTCATTTAACACTTTTATTTTAACACTTTAACACTCTTGAGTATGGTCTCACATATACTCCCAGGAGAGTTAATTTAACACTGCAGTTTTTGCTGTGTAGTATGGAAAATAGTCAAAACTTGTCATCACCATGTCAAGTGAGCTGAGATGTTCACACTATAAATGTGTACAAAAAAAAACCCCACAAGTCTGATGGATTCTTGTGTAGAAGAACACGTTCTGTGTCTCGGAGGTGTCAAGTGAGTTCAACAGTGGTGACAGTGTGATGGACTGAAATTTAGCATTTTAATTTACTAATGTTGATGCTGCAACAGTGGAAATGTAACTTCCTGCATAATTGCTGCTTGTGTTCTGGTCAGAATTTGCAAGTGCAACAACACAATTTGTTTTATATCTGATTGTAATGGGCAATGCTTTACAATAATAATCATGTAATAATACCTGAATTAATAGTCTATACTTACTTCAACATGAACTCATGATTAGTGAAGATATTAACTAATCATGAACCAGTAAGGAGCCATCCTTAACTACTACATATTCTTTTCAAATCTGTTAAACTTCAAAACAATAACATAATTAAAAAAAACTGAAGACAACAATTTGCTACATTTCTACAGTAATATACGGAAGCCCTAAACGGGCATGGATTACTTTTTTTTTTTTAATCTTGTTTTCTCGTGATCTCGAGAAAACAAAAGTTGAAATTCTTCATATTTTATTGATAAAGCTGATCTTCTGTTTAATCACAGTCCTGCTGTAATCAATAATGTAAATCTAACTCAAAGATGGGCTCTAAATGAGTTCAGATCAAATAATGATTATGTGAAAACATAACCAACATCACCTGATCATCTTTTCTCTTTGCTTGTCTGGCTGTTATAACTCAGTTACAGCAGCCCAACCAAATTCTAATATTAAAAAGTGAAGGGTCAAGAGTCCAACTAAAGCAAACCATGACCTCTGTGATGGTGGTTTAAAAATTGTGATTTTCTCCTTTGGTGATTCTGCTTGTTATCATCAGGTGTCTTCAATAATGGTCAATCATCACTCAATTAATCACTTAATTATCTCATTAACTTTAACACCGCTTCAGTGGGTGGAAAAAAAATATGGCAGGACTTTTACTTTCTGACCCCTGAACTTTCCACCTCTGCCCAACAGTTTAATTAAGCTTTCTAAGTAAACTCAACTAATTACATTTTACAGTGTAAGTTGAAACAAAGGTTCTCTTTAAGTTGAGTTAACTTATGTTTAGTGGAGTTAACTCACAATTTTAAGGCAGCAGGTGAACTTTCATTTCTAGGTTTAACCAGCTGAAAATGTTTTGGGTCAACTATCCCTTTATGAAGGTTGGTTTAAGTAAACCTACACAATGTAGTTTCCATATTAAACAATAATTTATCATTAACTGGCAAGTAAATTATGTAAGATGTTGTTTCGGTTTCATTTCCTTTTTTTTTCTTTTTTTTTTTTTTTCTTTTTTCCTCATGAAGATCCACCCCTTGTGCTAACCTATAAAATGAGTGCTAAAACAAGCAAGATATTTCATTCACCTCCTGATCAAAGATGGATCTGCAAATCTCAGTTTTTCTTCTCTTCATTCTTTTCACTGCAGGTACAAAGACAAATAATGTTTGTCATGATTTTAAATACAAATACAGGTAAAACTTTACAGTAAGGTTTATTAGTTAAACATTAGTTAATGTATTAACTAACATGAACGAACCATGAGCAATACATTTGTTACTGTATTTACAAATATTCGTTAACGTTAAAGAAAATACGGTTCTTCAGTGTTTGTTCATGTTCACAGTGCATTAACTAATGTTTACAAGATTTTAATAATGTATTAGTAAATGTTGAAATTAACATTAACAAAGATTAATAAATGCTCTGTAAGTGCAGTTCATTATTAGTTCATGTTAACTAATATAGCTTTTTTTTTTACAGTGTAGTAACTAATGTTAACTAATGAACCTTATTGTTAAATACAGATCATTGGTTCTCTCTCACTGTCTCTGTTTCATTACTAAAGGACACTCTCTCAGCTGTTATGAGTGCACGGGTTCTTGTGCAAATCAAACGGTAAAAACATGTCCTAGTGGATCTTCTCAGTGCTTGAGTACAACAACAGTGACACAAGTTGGTAAGTCCATTATGATTGAAATTTACTGTTATATTTGACTGATGGAGATGCTGCTACACTCTAAAAAATGCTGGGTTAAAAACAACACAAGTTGGGTTGAAAATGGACAAACCCAGCGATTGGGTTGTTTTAACCCAGCGGTTGGGTTAAATGTTTGCCCAACCTGCTGGGTAGTTTTATTTAAACCAACTATTGTTTAAAAATTGCTATATGGCTAGCTTAAAATGAACCCAAAATAGTTGGGAAATTAAAAACCAGATGCAATTAGAGGCAACAATAATACATAAAAGGTGAATGTTTATTAATAAGCTTTAATATTTTATTAATATAAATTTAATAGTTTAATATTTTATTAATATAAATTTATTAATAAGCAATTTAATAAATGTTTATTGTTTAATAATTATTCATTGAACATTAATAAATGTTCATTTCCAACATACTTTGGCTTCATTTTAATTAAGCAATACAGTAATTTTTAAACAATAGTTGAGTTAAATAAAACTACCCAGCAGGTTGGGCAAACATTTAACCCTACCGCTGGGTTAAAACAACCCAGTTGCTGGGTTTGTCCATTTTCAACCCAACTTGGGTTGTTTTTAACCCAGCATTTTTTAGAGTGTATTATTTACTTGTTTTTCTGGCAGAATTTAAAATTTCAATCACAAAATATTCTACATTTTTGATAATTAATTTGTTTTCTCAGGTTTTGATTTATATATATTTTTTAAATAAAAAAGCTCATTTGGACATATTTATAGATAAATTTTCCAGTTGAACTGGTCTTTCCTGTATCATTCATGTTTTTTAGGTGACACTAATACTAAAGTGAAGATTAAAGGTTGTGCTTCTGCCTGTCAAAGTGGGTCCCTGAACATAGGCACTGCAAAGACGACTGTTTCCTGCTGTAACACGGACCAGTGTAACCTCCAAGATGCTCCAGGTATTGTCCTTCAATGATCATGTGCAAATAACTATCTTCTTTAAAGTCAACACTTATTTTACTTCCAAAAGACATCCAGTCAGGAAATAAAACGAAGGTGCGTCTTGTCTGTCATAAACCGATGAGCAGCTAAAGGAGTGTTGTTTCATTAGATCTTTTGTAAAGAAAAGAAAATGAAAGAATACTTGTTTCTCCTCTGTAGATCCTGTCCCGAATGGAAAGAAATGTTACTCCTGTGATGGGAAGAGCTGCTCAAACACATTGAACTGTTCAGGGACTGAAGACCGCTGCGTTAAAGCAACAGGTGAGAATCTGAAAAAGGAAGAATATTAAAGTCATTATCTTTTAACTCTCTTAGGTTAAATCATTTGACACAGATCACATATACCAATGCCCAGCTTAGACTGAATCAACCTTTGTTTTCTTTCTTTTCATCAGTGACTTCTGGAGGCCATGTTGTAAAAGGCTGTGCCTCTAAATCCATCTGTGATCTCGCACACGTTCCTGGTTTTAAGAACGTCTCATGTTGTGAGGAGAACCTGTGTAACGGTGCTCAGAGTGTCTCCCAGAGCTTCCTGTTCCTCTGCTGTTCTCTGCTCTCCTACTTCCTGCTGCACTGAATCCAGCAGCTCTTCATCCTACAATCAGGCACACTGTACTGAATATAGAGCTTGTATTTTCTCTGAACTATCTTTGGTGTTCTGATGTGATTTTTTGCAGTAAAAGTAACATTTTATGAAATAAAATACATCGCCTTATTACTGGGGTCATATTTAATAAAGCTTGTCATGCAGTAAAGAAGTTCAAATAATATTTTATTTATTACAAAAATGAATAAATAAACTTTGTTAAGAAGATGATAATTATTTAATTACATAAAGAGGGAAATTAGGCTGATTCTTTATGTCTGTGTGTGCCTAAAAGAAAGTTTTTTGTTTAGTTTTTTTTAAATCAGAAAAGCTTTTGAAAAATCCTTCAGATTATATTGATAAAGCTGATCTGCCGTAGAATCACAGTGCTGCTGTAATCAATAATGTAAATCTAACTCAGAGATTGGGCTCTAAATGAGTTCAGTGATTCAGATCAAATAATGATTATGTGAAAACATAACCAACACCACCTGATCATCTTAGTTATAACTCAGTTAAAACAGCCCAAACAAAATTTATATTAAAAAGACAAAGGGTCAAGAGCCCAACTAAAGCAAACGCCAATCTCCATGATGGTGGCTTAAAAATTGTGATTTTCTCCTTTGGTGATTCTGCTTGTTATCATCAGGTGTCTTCAATAATGGTCAATCATCACTGTTAATCACTTAATTAACTCATTAACTTTAACACCGCTTCAATGTTCATTTAACACTTTTATTTTAACACTTTAACACTCTTGAGTATGGTCTCACATATACTCCCAGGAGAGTTAATTTAACACTGCAGTTTTTGCTGTGTAGTATGGAAAATAGTCAAAACTTGTCATCACCATGTCAAGTGAGCTGTGATGTTCACACTATAAATGTGTACAAAAAAAAAAAAACCCCACAAGTCTGATGGATTCTTGTGTAGAAGAACACGTTCTGTGTCTCGGAGGTGTCAAGTGAGTTCAACAGTGGTGACAGTGCAACGTGATCTCATGAAAATACGTGTCTGTTTGTACGTAAAATTTGACCATTGCAAACGTATGCATGTGACGTTTAAATAGACGCATATACGTATGATATACACGTATTTGGGCTTCAGAAACGTAAAAGTATATACGTATTTTCACATAAATAATGTATAAATGGTTACGTATTGTACATACTTTAAAGTGTAGCATAGGCGGAGCGTGGCCGGATAATGTGTGTTTTCTACCAAATTCCATGGATGATTCTCATAACTGCTGCTAATTCGATCAGGTATTGCGCCTTGTAACGTGCTTTTTAAATAATAATAATAATAATAATAATAATATTTATATTACTATAATTCTACATTCATTGGCGTCCAAATCCTTAACGTACCTTTAACGTGTTACAGAAGACACGCATGCATCCAAGGCGCTGATTTGTTCAGATTGTGTCCCAAGTTTCCGCTCTAAAACTTGGCGTCATCAAACTACGCCTTTGTTTTGAATAGGCTTCTAGCGACCTCTAGCGGAAAAAAATATCACAGATTGTACCTTTAAGTAACTTTACAACAGAGCATTGCTTTTTGTTGCAATGTCAGGCACAGTTGATCTAATGTGGAAAAAAAAGGTCATTTTAACACTTAAGCAAAGCATGTGTGGACACTATTTTTACAGCAGTGTCATAAATCTTAATCATATAATCATATAAACTGCATCTTATTGTAGTACATCATAAAAATATATAGTTATTTATATGCAAAAAAAATATAATAAACAGGAATTAACAACAACAAATAATAAATGTTAAAAGGTAATAATCTTAATTTTGACTAACCATGATCTGGACCCTGGTCATGATGAAATTCTGTTGGCTTTAGACATGGCCTTGATTTTACTCTGGAATCTGATTAATGTATGTAAACGTGAGTCAAAACATTGCATTTCAAAACTAATGCTTCACAATACAATAAATGATTGTTTAGGTCAACAAAACCTTACCATGTGAAGTAGAAGCCGCTGCTTGTTTTGGACGTGACTTCTCTCTGATTTTATATCTGATTTTACCACTGAACTGGGTCCTTTTTTTCTTCTTTGCCTGCAAATTTCAAACATTAAACTATCTGTGCATCATTATGACTCTAATGTTTCATGTTCTGTTACAAAAACTTAACACTTTGTTTTGCACTTCAAGATTAATAGGATTAGGAATGTCGTAATCTTAAATTAATAACATAATACAATATTTATAAATGATATCCGTTGTTCCACCCATATTTCATAATTTTCAGTCTAATAATTTTCAATATAATGATTACCGTAAAGTTTGGATGGTCAAAGAGACTAACCTTTGGGCCATTTTGGTTTGTTTGTCCAAACAGCTCGATGGACTCTTGTAAAAGATGATCCAGATTATTTATTGAACTCGCATTGTCAAGACTTTTAATAACCGTTTGCCCTTGTTTGATGCATTGATCCAGGTCCATTTTGGCAGGGTCAGTGTGGCCTTCTTTAACGACAGCATCCATTTGGGTGCGATCATAAACGTTTCCGAGGGATACAGCAACAGCGCGTCCTTTTCTGAGAAGTTCGTTTAATTCTTTATCGTTATGCGCCATTGTGTCATAAAAAGTGTGATCTGAGAAAATAAAAACCCCCACAACAAATGCATCAAAAATTAATTTAAATTAGATTAATAATACCCATTAGTGTTAATGACTAACGTAATCCAATGCTAAAACCTAGCATCACTTCAGAGTCGATGCACTTTTTCGATTACCAGCTAAAAACCACTTGTTATCAGATAAAAAAAACAACAACAACTGAGTACTTAAGAATATATTTCATAAAACAGACCACAAACATACATTAACAAATTAAATTCAAATTAAAAACTCACCAGAAAGAACAAGACGTCAACCACGAAGCGATTCTGATTGTGTTGCAGCCCTGAAATCAATCCGGTCGGGCACACGGTCTTTTCTGGTTTCGTCAGATTATTGTTTATTTTAAATCATAGCAACGGAATCACAACGTTTATCGTTAATATTTCATAAGGCTTCATAACAAAATAAGTATTTAACATAAATTAAGCAGATATGCAATGAAATTTAGATTTAGCATTGAAAAGCAAATGAGCAAATTTCTATGGATAACTGACTGGTCAGAGAACACGTTATATTTGTACGTATTTGAGGTTGTTTTAACGTAAATTTAGATACGTATCGAACCTGTAATTACGTCCAGATAATACGTAAAAGACAATGTAAATACGTAAAGGCACATACGTATTGGACTGTTTTAATTTACGTCTAAATATGTACGTTTTGATTGTGAGATCAGGCTGTGTATGCAGCTTACTCATATCGTAATAATAGTAGGCAAATAATAAAATATGGCCTATCACTTATGTTGCTTGCTATGCTTACACACTGGCCAACAATATTCATTTTTTCTGTCTAACTAGCTTAACCAGACAGTAAAATGTGATTTTGTAACATGTAACTTTTTTTTTAAACAAACATAATAGCCTACTTTAATATTTTATTGTAAAGTTGTGCAATTTTGTAGGATTTATGGTATTTTGTGTTATTTATTTGCCTCAATTTGTAATAATCTAAGTATATACAAGTATAAGTGTATATATATATATATATATATATATATATATATAAGTATAAAATAGCTCAATTTTACGTTAAATCCACTTTAATAAAGATTTACATTTCTAAATTTCCTTCATAGTGATACACATGAAAAATGTGCCTGGGTTTAGTGGACGATTACTGCCATCTACTGGAAAGCAAACACTTAATTAAATTAAAATTAAAATAACATGAATTTTTAACTACAGCCACTAGATGGCTAGAGAATTAATCAATGGTGCACATTATGAAATCATTGTTATAACTATAAAAATAACTCTATATCAAATTTTAGCATTTTTTGTACTGTCATTTGTACTATCATGGATATTTGAAGATATTTTTGAAAAATACAATTATATACAAGGCTGTAGAGAACAGTGCACTATTGCAGACTTATATACTGAGGTTTTAATTACATTATTTTAATATAGTCAGTCGTGAATTAAAGTGGGCCGGTCTAAGGCATGAAACTCCAGGGCTGAAAATGAGTCCCAATCCGGCCCTGAATTGATATAAATGATCACTTCAATTTAGAATCACCTATATTGTAGTTACATAAAATATTCACAGGCAGATTTGCTTTATAAAGCCTTATAAGGAGCGGTTTAAGATTTCCTAACTACAGATAAGATGAGATTTTGTATGGTAGGATAAAAATCCTAAATCAAGTTAAGATTTGCTTCAGTAATACGAATTTGTGAAAATTCTAAATTAAAGTTATCATATCTTAAGTTAAGACCTAAGAGAGAAATTTTCTGTAATACACCCTGGAGAGGAAGTGTTTGACTAGTAAAAGTTCGAAAATGTGTACTGTTGGTGTGCCTCCAGGAACAGGTTTAAGCTCAAGGGTGCTGAACCAGTCTGTCTGCCAGACAAGGGGAACCTGCGCGCAGCGTCTCAGGTTGCAAGGTAGGGCTGGAAGGGGAACGCAACACAGCAGGACAGAATAAGACATCACTCGACAAGATCACAACACAGTAAGGTCATATATGGTGTTGTTGGTGAAGATAAAAGAAATTTTAATTTACATATAATTACTGTCAGGCGGAAAACTTATTTTTTAAACACCGTGTTGTCAAAGTTGGTATTGTGTCTTTAGTTCAAACACTTGTATGTGTCGTTATAATATGAAGATCAGGCTCAAGTGGAGTTAAAAGGTTTTTGACCAGTGAATGACAGAGATTTGTTTTGTCTGTCACTGAACAGCCGCATCTGAGACAGTCATTAGACAATGCACATATAAGGCTTGTTATTGAATACATCTGGCCAAAATCTCATGAAAATGAAGCTCTATGCACAGGATATTTAAAACAGTAATACTTTACAGTGTTCATAGGTAACATTAGTTAACACAAACTAATAATGAACTGCACTTCTACAGCACTGGTAATTTTAATTTCACCATTTACTAATGCATTATTGTAGTTGTTAACATTAGTTAATGCACTGTGAAGAGAAAATGTACCACTAGCTTGTAAAAATAGTAGTAAGGCAATAATAAAACTGTAGTGTTAAACACTATAGACATTGACTTAAATGCATCATTTTACACCAAAAAAGTTTTTTTTAAATATATAAAATATTATAATATTTTGTATTTAAAATACTATGATATAAAAGTAGCAATAAATTGGCTGGATTTGATTGAGGAACTTGTGGATTTTTTAAAAGATGGGGAAAGACGAAGCAGGAGTGAAGCCCAATTTGTATGTTGTAGTTTAAACAACCACAAATATTGGTGTAGAACACAAGAAGAAAAAATCCATGCTGCAGTCAAAGACTGTATTCACATGCACTCGCAGCGCCCTCTTCTGGCCTTGATTTGCACTTATATATTTATCACCTTTACCCTCCTTTACCTGTAGAGGGAGCACAAAAATAAAGGGAACACTTTATTCCGATAGTCCACTTTAGTCATTCTACTAACTTTACAACTCCTTGTCAACTAGCAGTCTTTAGTATTAGTAGACTGTCTGCTTAATGTCTGCTAACACTATTTAGATGCTCCCCAACAGACGTTCTACTGACTATAAGTAAATCTGCAATTACACGTCATATTATTCTACTAACTCTAACCTAACTTTCTACTAATGCTCCAATGAGAGCTAGCTGACATGTAGTTGCAAATTAGTGAGATTCTTGTGTTCTGCAGAAGAAAGAAAGAAAATTACACATACTTCAATTTACACATAGATTTAGTTATTACCTGTTCGTTTGTGAGTATGTAAAGTTATTGAGAAACCAGGTCAAGACTAGTTCTGTGAGCTTTTTATGTAAATATACTTTATTATATTATCCATGAAATATCAGGGTCATTTATTCAAAAAATGACCCTGATATTTGTTATGTCTGTGAGAAGAAAGAACATTAGAGAGATGAGTGTCTTGAAACCCTATGCTGACTAGAGCGGTTACTCATGCCAAGTTGGACTGAGAGAGCGCCCGAGGGGCAGGAGGAGGGGAGAGGTTAACCTCAGCACTGGGGAGAAAGAAGTGTTGCCAACTTAGCAATTTTGTTGCTAGATTTAACAACTTTTCAGACTATCCTATAGCTAACAGAAAACAGAAATATAACTGAAAGTTTCAGCAGTTAGTGAAACATTTCTTACCAGTTAGTAAGAGGCTGTAGCAGTTAGTACAGAGAAAGACCTCCACCAGTTAGTGCAGGCAAGGTACACAGAGGTGACGACCACTGTGTAAGGTATAAGGCGCCTGAAAGGATAAAACTGTAGAAATGGGGTCTGGAAATGCCAAGCACAAGTTTCCTACTGCAGAGGACTTCGATTGCCCCATTTACAGGGAAATGAGAAGAATATGGAAATAGAATAATGGATGGAGTAATAGATTAGATATCAAAAATATGAGGGGCAACTTTTCAGACTATCCTAGCAACTTTTTTTTTCAAAAAGCACCTAGCAACAATTTTAGCTATTTTTAAAATTTATTTGTCAACTTTTAGCAACTTCTGTAAAGTGACAAACATAAAGGTGCACATTTTCATCTAAACTACACAAAAAGAGGAAACTATTAAACAGCTAGCCAGTCAAGCAGCACATCAAGCTGAAGAAATATGCCTAACAGTACATTTTTCATTCATGATACAGAATGTTATTAGCTTGTATATAATTGTTAGGTACACTGTAGGAATTTTTTTTTTAGAAAACAGGAAAGGTACTAGTAATTTTCTGCCAGGATATTATATATTAAGTTGTAACACTTTGTAACCCTAAAACACAAAATGCAATGTATAATTTAAGTAAATATCATGATCATGAGTTGGAGTGCCCCGTTTAGCCACCAGAGGGCACTCCAACATGGACATTGTTCACCTTAGACTACATTACCCATAACTCACCTCCTGGACTCATTATCCCATGTCATTGCACTCAGCTGTTTTGTGTTTGTTCATTAGTGTCTGTCTATTTAGTCTCAGTTGTTTCTGTCCTTGGTTGTGGTTTGTTATTTTGTTACATGCACTTTTGTACCTCTGGCTTTTTGTTTGTGGACTGTTTCTTGTTTCTAGCCTGTTTTCTGGATTATGACTTTGGATTGCCCAATAAATGCTGCAACTGGATCCTAACATCTTGTTTTTGTGTGCCACCGTGACAGAAAAACACCTGTGAAAAATCGGATAATACGGATAATTCCTTCATATTAACACTGTAAACTGTGCTCTATTTTTACAGACTTTCTTAGAGTGTATAGCACACTAAAACCCAATACACTGCTTAAAACCATAATTGTTGAAAATGTGCAGTTTTACTAGTTAATAAAAATACATAAATGTAATTGTTTAGAAATGTGTAACTGTTCAATAATTCAATGTTGAATTTAAAAATAAAAATATCTGATCATAAAGATGTTTATATTACTTTTACAAATAAATATGTTTATTTATTTTTATGAACAAATCTAAATTAACATATTTCAAATCATATTTTTTTATATGCATTCTATGCAGAGTACCTCACGGGTGACGTGTTTTTGTAGGCCAACCCGGAAGTTATTCGATTCCCTCGATCGAAAGCCTATGCAGACTTTTGGAAAATCGCAAAAAATAAGCTCTGTGTTTAACAAAGGGTTATGACACTTACACGTTTAGTCTATCAAGATAACCTTTACAAGTTAACACAACATTCGTACATTTTGACGCCTAAATAAAGTCGTCAGATATAAAAAGCTAACAAATAATAAATATTAATACAATGACAATATATTAATACAACACAATTCTGCAAAAAAAAGTAAGACATTCATGAAAATCTTTTTGATGAAATCTGAGAGCTTTCTGTCCCTCCGTTGACAGCCATGCTACCACTTCAAAGCTTCAGTGATCGTAAAACTAATCTATATGAATTGAATGGTTTAGTCCAAATTTCTGAAGAGACATGATTGCTTTATATGATGAACAGATTTACTTTAGGCAGAAAAGCAAAAATGTCTGCTCAGATGGTCTTTTACAGGGCTTTGTTTGTTTTTGTCTGAGAATCCTATTATTAACAGTCTTCTCCTTTTAGATATCTCTCTTATATACTTTTATTGAAGCTCTTATTTAAGTAACAGAGAACCTGTTAATTAAATGTTTCAGAGGTCAACATGA